>PVJO010010301.1:0-64967 GCA_004026905.1 Hystrix cristata
GGCTGCCAGGCTGTTACAGCAAGTTTCCATGAGGTCAGCTTCCCAGAGGGGCTCCCCACCCCCGCCACACTCACCTCTCCCAAAGGCCTGTGGCCGGCTCGCCCCTGCACAGGACTGTCCCTCGCACTGTGCTTCCGGCGGGCAGGGGGTGTGGGCACCTGGGCAGAGGCTTGAGGCGGGGCCTGCCCAGAGCTCTGGGCCCCAGGGGGCTGGCTGTCAGCATGGGGGTCCCCTTTGGGCTTGGGAGGGGCAAATCTCTTCCGGTTGAAAGGCCGAGCGGGCTGGGGGGCCGAGGAGGGGGTGGGCTGGCCAGGCTCCGTAGCCGTCCCAGCACCTCGGGACCTGATGGGCACCTTCCCAGGGGGACCCTCTGCAGGCGCCCCGACACTTGGGAGCAGGGGCTCCTCCCGTCCCTGTGGCCTGGCTGCCAGAGTGCTCTCCATGTACATGTCCTTCAGGGAGAAATACCCCTCCTGGCCTGGGGCCGGGGCAGAGGCATCGTGGGCTTTGTCTGCAGTGCCCATGGCAGGGGCTGGCTTCCTGATACTCTCCGTCCCAGAGGCCCCCCGCCCCCGTGCTGCCCGGCCTCCGCGCTGGCCCTGAGCCTGCTCCTCGCCCACGTGCCCCTGTGTCCCACCGGAATCGGGTTTGTCCAGACCGGGGACACGGTTTTCTTCAGAGCGCCGATTTCGGGCTCCCTTCTCTGAGTCTGGCGTCCTTAGCCCCAGCTTGGATCCCTCATCTTTCCTTTTCTTCTTGGCCCCAGACTCCTTCTGGGGGGCCCTCGGAGGCCCCAGCTCCATGGCCTCGCAGATGTAAGTCAGCAAGCTGTGCTCTCCATCCTCCCCATTCTCGGACGCAGGCTCCCCGTTGGTGGGCGCCTCTCCAGGAGCAAAGTTGTTGATCAGGCCCAAAGTGGGGTGCTGGACAGACTCTGTCTCGCCCTCCTGCCAGGCTTCTGGGGCTTCATCCTTTGCCTCCCCGGCTGGGAAGGGGGCTGAGGGGACGGGCACCCCGGGCCCACTCAGGCGCCGCTTGCGCTGGAAGCGGTCGGGGCTGAGCTTGCGCAGTGCCTCAGCCTCCCCTGGCACCTCCTTCCCCTGCCTCCAGCTCTGCTCCAACTCCCGCATTTTGGCGGCAGCCTTGCGTTTCAGCTTGGCAAACCAGCGCTGGTGGATCTTGTACTCGGTCATGGTCCCCACCTCCAGGACCCCCGAGCAGGACACGATGCCCTTGGTGTTCCGGGCAGAGGCCTGGTAGATGGCCGCATCTTCTTCTCGACACCTAGAGATTAGAACGCGAGGTGAGCGCCACGCCCCAATTTAGATATCACCTCCCACCGCACCCTCCGTTCCAGTGGAGGAAACTGAGGCCACAGGAGGCTGGCACCTGACCAAGGTCAGGCTGTCCCAGGAGGGATTAGACTTGGGGTTCAGGAGAGCTCCCTTCAGGAGCAGGTGACCGGCACGGCCCCTTATGAAGTAATGGTGACTCGCTTGCTTTTTTCGGCTGTTGACCTCATGGAAGATGTTTTGGTGGGCCAGGACCTCCTCTGGTTGCTTTCAGCTCTGTGGCTGTCAGGGATACTCCCTCCCTGGCCTCAGGAGATCCCAGGCCCTGGCAGGCAAACACAGCTCACCAGGCGTCCCAGCTCGGCGCAGGACCTTGTCCTCCACTCCAGAGGGCGCCTGGCCACCTCCATGGGGCGGGCTCCGTGCCCTGGGGTGGGGCAGGCTGTGCGGTAGCGCCTCCCCTCACCTGTACAGCTGCAGAGTGTGACGGTTGCCCTGGTGAGTGATCTCATACTTAGGCAGGCCACAGTAGCGGTCCAGTTCTGTGTCATCCTTGTACCAGGTCACCTCTGGCTCTGGGTACCCTGAGAGGGAAGCAGAACACTGAGCTGCAGTAAGATGAATTCCAGAACAGTGAGAGGAGAGAACACAAAGCCATGGCTGCCCCAGACCAACCGCTCCAGGCCCGCTGGACACATGGGTTCCCCATGCGGGCTTAGCTGATTTTTAGGGATAAGAGCCTGTCAGAGGTGAAAACATTTCCCCTTCCAGCTGGAATGAAAATATGGAGGAGAAATCGCCCAGCTTCCTGATTAGAAGGCAAGTGTAGAATTTCCAGAACTCCTTGACCAATAGTAATACACTCCACTTTTACAGTGCCCCATCCTATATCCTTAATTATAGGAAGGGCTCCATCCTCAGAGGTCTCTTCCCTGGTCCTCAGCAGCGATCATGGCCAACAGCCTTCTTCTTTCAGCCCACGCTTGAGCTGGATTACTTGACACTGTGGCAGCTAAAACATCCATCTGCCATTCAGCCTTTCATTCATCTACCTGATTTCAGTCCACCCATCCACACCTACCAGTCACTGTAGTGAGACCCACGGAAGTGTCTTCCCAGCCCCTCTTCTCTGAGCAGTCCCTAGCCACCACGAGGAAGTGCTCCTAACTGTCACAGACCCGGGTCTCCTGCCTCCCAGCCACAGCTGACGGGCCCCCCGGCAATGGGCACCAAAGCAGGCAGTCGAGTCCAAACTTTGACGTAGGATTCAGGAGTGAAGACCAAGAGCCAGCCTAGCACTGGGTCTGGATGTAATTTCGAAGGGGTCAGGCAGGCAGCGAGAGATAGAAAACTGAAGCTGAAGTTCAGGATAGAACAAGGGGTGGGAGTCAGAGAGCCCGGCAACTTCCAGATCCGAACTTCAGTCACCCTAAGCACAGCTGCACTCTGCAGGTCCAGCCCTGGGGAGCTCCTCCAGCCACATCAGTGTGTTCTGCTTCATTTCTTATGTGGACTCCAACTGACCAGCATTATCTAGTGGAGATCAAAGACTTCTAACACTCACTCCAACATACAACTGTCCTTAAGAGAACTGGCCCCACATCCTCCTGTAGCTCCTGCCATCTCCTTCCTTTACAGAATAGTTCTTTAGAAGAGCTGTCTGAAGCTGGGTGTGGTGGTGCACGTCTGTAATCCGGGCACTCTGGGAGGCTGAGGTAGGAGGATTGAAAGCTCGAGGCCAGCCTGCACCACTTTTGGGGGGAGGGGGTGCTGGGGATGGAACTCAGGGCCTTGCACTTGCTAGGCAAGCACTCTGCCACTAGGCTAAATTCCCAACCCCAAGCCTGTGCCACTTAATGATACCCTCTCACAAAATAAAAAATAAAAGCCGAAAGTGTAAATAAGGACCAAACTGTATAATAGATATTGTGAAATAGGAAAAAAAATGTTCCAATGGGAAGAGGAACTAGGAAGGGGGAGAGGGGAAGGAAGGAAGAGAAAAGGAAAAAAGAGAAGAAAAATGAAAACAAAGTTTTTGTAAATTAGGAGGGGAAGAGGGGTTGAAGGGAGGGGAGGGGATTGGGAAAAAAAGAAGCATCAAGACATATCATGTACAGGTACAAATTCCATATGATGAATGTCAGCATTATGTATATCTAAAATGTACTAAGAGAATTAATTTTAAAAAAAGAAGGGGTAGGGGGTAGAGCTCAGTAGTAGAGCTCCCCTGGGTTTCAGCCCCAGTACAAAATCTTTTTTGTCTGAAAGCCAAGAGAGGTGCCACACGCCTATAATCTCAGCTACTCAGGAGGCTGAGGTAGGAGGATCACACCTGGGCAATATAGCAAGACCCCATCTCAATAATAATAAGAACAATAATAATGATGATGATGATGAGCTGTCTGTACTTGCTGTTGTCGCTTCCCCTTCTCCAACCCGGCCTCTGTAGCCAACACTGCACTTGTCAAGGTCGCCCATGATTTGCACGTGGCCAACGCCAAAGGCAGTTCTTGCGCCTCCTCTGCCCCACTGGTCCACTTCCGGGAGGTTCTTCCTCCTACTCGCTGATCCCCCGACTTCACCAGCCACTCCTCCTCCTCTCTTCCGTGGTCCTCACTAACCACCTAGACTGGCCCCAGGACTCGGGGCTCAGGACCCTTTTCTGTCCTCCATCCACACTCACCACCCTTACCACTCAAGGATCTAATCCCATCCTGGCTTTTACAGGTCTGTCTACTCGTGACTCCCAGAGCTCTATGTCTAGACCAGGCCTCTCCCTGCCCGTCCGCCTCTCGTCTGTGACCCACACCTGCCTGAGCACCTGAAACTCTCGCAGGCAGCGAGCCGCACTCCTCAACTCCTCTCCCAATCCCCACAGACCTCAGCAGCTCTATCCTTCTAACTGGGCACGGGCCAGCCACGGTGGCCACCCTTCATCCCTTCTTCCTCTCGCACCCTCTCCATCTGACAGTCCTACTGGCCCTCCCTTGGGAAGAGCTCCAGAATCTGGTCACCTCTACCACCTCCCACTTGGGATTGACTGACATCCCCACTGCCATCCTGGCCTCTCAGTAGCCCAGCAGCCAGAGTGAACCTGCACATACATTCTGCTCACGTGTGTCCCTGCCACAGCACCCAGAGTGCCCGCCTCGCTGTGGGCCTGGTGGCCTGGGCCCCCTCCCTGCACTGGCCCATGCTTTTGCTCCTGGAACCCCAGCCATGTGGTCCTGCTACTCACCTCTGACACGCAGCCGGGAGGCATCCAGTTGCACCCACACCCAGGGGCAGCAACCCTCCCCCAGCACTTCCTGTCCCTCCCGATAGGCTTATTTTTCCCCAAGGAGCACACTGATTCTGATAGACTATACACTTGAGAGTTTGCGCCCATTCTGTCCACCCTCCACACACAGTGTGGAATATTCAGCTTTAGGACAGTGGGGACTTCTCTGTGCTATTTGCCACCCTGTCTCCACTTCCTAGCACTGGGCCTGAGATGGAATCAACCATCAGCAAGTGTTTACAAATGTTTATAGCGAAGCCCTCAGGGGCAGAGACCCTGCGAGGGAAGCATGGGGGCCTTCGGAGTGAGCAGCACTTGAACCAGCGTTAAGGATGCGCCGAACTGTGGGAAATGTGAGTTCAGCGCCAGTCTCCTCCCTGGACATCAGCTCTGACACCATCCGCACAACATGGCGGTCTCCTCGCCTGTCTCTCCGGCTAGACTCGGGTCGCACGGGGGCAGGAACCGCGCCTCGTTCTGTGCCTTCCGCCTGTGACAGCGCCTGGCACATAGTAGCTCCTCAGTACACTCCCGCTGGAAGTGCGAGCAACAGGGAGGCAATGAGTGGACAGTGGCGGGGGCCGGCGGCCAGGCCCAGGGCCAGCAGCCTGGCGCGAGGGGGCAGGGGGCACGCGCGGGACTGTACGGGCACAGGGAGGGGGGCCGCGACCGCCCGGGAACACTCTGAGCAGCGCTGGCTGTAAAGCGAGCCGCAAGTTTCCACTGTGAGCTAAAGCCCCTGGCGACATCACCACGCATGCGGCCGGCCAGCACAGGTGTCCCGCCGCCCCGCGGGGTGATCTCATCCCCAGGCCGGGCAGAGCCGCCCGCCCCGTGACCGGGCTGCTGGGGGGCGGGGTGGGGCGGGGCGGGGCGGGGCGGCCCGCGGGGCCACCTCCAGCTGAGGGCTTCGGGACCGCGAGCTGGAAGCAGAGTCCTGCCGGGCGCACGCGCGGATCCTGCGACGAGCCCCAGCGCTGCACGGGGACACGCACGCGCATGCGCTCTCACGGCAGGCGCGCGCACGCGCACGCACACCGCCGAACCCGAGCCCGGCCGGCCCTGCGTCCGCACGCCGTGACCCAGCCCCCGCGCGAGGCTCGCGGCCTCCTCCCGCTCGCTGTTCGTTCCCCTTGGGAGGACTCGGGCTCAGGAGCGGAAGAGTTGGAAATGTCGGTTTCAAAAAAACTCCCAAACACAGAATTCTATTTGGCCCCCGGAACAAACTGTGCAAACAGCTGCTGATGTTCACCGACAGCGTAACTGTGGGACAGAGACGGAGCTGAACTCTGCGTGTATCATCTCATCTAATTCCCGCGGACACCCCCGGAGGGATGCGTGGCCCCTCAGCTGAGGAAGGGGGATCAAGGCTGGTGAGACTGCGGCTCTGGCCAAAGTCGTTTAGAGAAGACGCAGAAGAACCGGCATGCGGATCCCTCGCCGCTATAAAATGGCCAATTTTTAACCCCCGCTTTAACAAAGGGGAAATGAGACCCAGAGATGCTAAGTAACTTCCCCTGGCGTCACACAGCTGGCGTGTGCCACAGCCCCAGGTTTCCTTCTCCTTTTCTCTAGCGCTCTTTCTAATGAGGGTTCTGAGATTAACATGCGCTTTAGCTCCCAGCAGTCATCATATTATACTTATTTCTCTAAAGAGGATTTCTTCGGGGACTCAGTTCTTTCTAAAGACTCAGCGCCTTGGTCCAACCTGCCTACTGCCGATGCTCCCGCTACCCACCCAACACTCGCACAGCCCTGCCCAGAACGCTCAGAGGACAGCGGAGGAGGCGGCCACCATGGACAGAGACGCAGATGGTCTCCTCGCCTAGACCACGCCCTGGACCCCAGAAAAGCGCCGGCCATATGTGTGTGGCAGGCCCTTGGCTGTTTGTTTGGGGGATGCCACCGGCAGGGGAGGAGGACAGGCAGTCTGTCTCCACGGGGTGAGCCGGGGCAGTGTGGCAGTGTCACACGGAGGCCACGCCTGGTCACCAGCCGCCTCTCCAGGCTGGGGAGCCCTGACTTCTAACCCTGTTTCCTTAGTTCCTGCAGCCTTCTCCATCTTGTTTCCCTCCTCCCCTTTCCTATGCACTACATTTTCTCCTTGCTGGCTGGAAAAGGCTTGCTTAGGGGACACTTTCCTAATCTGCTGCATAACCTCAGGGTGAGTAAGGGAAAGTACAACAGAGGATGAGGTACAGACACAGGCCATCGCACAGCCCCGTCAGCCGCACGGCAACCTTGGCAGGAAAGTCTCCCCACCAGGCTGGCCAGCATGCGTGCGGGAGAAAGCTCACTCCTGTGGGTTGGGCTTGAGGCAGGGAGAAGCTTAGTCCCATGATGACATTGGGAATAAAATGCCCCAAGATGCTCCCAGAAGGTAGAACCAAAAGACAGATTAAAGGAGAAGAGAGGATAAGAAAATAGGAGGACAAACTCATGGGAACAGACATCCGAAGAGGCATTCAGAAAGTAAGAACTGAGAAAAACAGGAACAACAACAAAATATCAATATTCAAAAGACACCCAAGAACCAAAGGCTCCCAAGTGAAGGCCGGAGCATGCCTGGGATGAAGAGCCAGGTCAAAGGTGCTGTCAGGAGAGATCAGGGCCCTCTGCTGAGCTTCCAGAGGGAAAACGAGCCGCCTGCAAAGACTTAGAGCCCAGCTGCCTTCCTGCCCTGAAGAGCAACCCTGGCAGGAAGAAGGCAGTGGAGCAAGGTCTTTAAAACTCTGGAGGAAAATTATTTTTCACTTAGAATTCTATACCCAGCTGAACTTTCTGCCAGGAGTAAAGCAGCAAAAGAGGCGTTTACAGACACAAGTCTGACATTTATCTCCCATGTACTCTTTGCAGGAAGCTACCAGAACGAGAATGAAAATCCAGAAAGAGAAAATGTAGAGTGCTGAAAACAGGAAATCCTTCACAGGGGAGAGAGGTTGAGAGATACCGGGAAGACAACTGGGTACAAGCCTCGCTAAGCAGTGGGACTCAAGGGGAGACAGTTCCAGAGCTTGCACACAGTGCCCTCTGCTCACCCGCCCAGGGGTCTGATGAAACCACTGGGAGCAGCGCGTCCACAAAGCAAGAGAATAAGTCGAGAAGGAGGAAGGCAGAAGCTGCTGGGCGCGGTGGCACATGCCTGTAATCCCCGCCGTCTAGGAGGCTGAGGTGGGAGGACTGCGACTTCGAAACAGGATGGGCTATATAGCAAGAACCACTCTCAAAAAAACTAAAAACTACCAATAAAAGAGGCTGTTGGAGCTGGATGTGGTGGCACATCCCAGCTAGTTGGGAGGGTGGGGCAGGAGGATTGCAAATTCAAGCCCAGCCTTGGAAACTTAGACCCTGTATGAAGCTAAAAAATTTTAGAGGATTTAGCTCAGTGGTAGAGCACTTGCTTAGCAAGCACAAGGCCCTGAGTTCAATCCCCAGCATCCCCCCAAAAAATTTTTAAAGAGCACTAGAGACATAGCTCAATGCAAAGGTCCTAGATTCAAAATGGAAAAAAAAATCACCATATATGGTATGATTATAGTATAGTATGCTACATATACACACATTTGGATTAACACTATATAATCATATACACTATGATTACAGTGTAGCATAATACTGTAGTAAAACAGTTGTATGCCACAACATGCCATTATAAATATCACGCAGGCATAATAAGACAAACAGTAAATGTTGACTTACGCAAAAATTATGGTGTAAGTGTATAGAGAAGACAAATGAAGAGACAGAGAAAATGACGGTGTAAAAGACCTAATTCCTACTTTACAATAACAGGAAGACAAGAGAGAACATTTAACACACAAAACTCACAAGTTAGAAGCTTTCCCATGCTACTCAGCACTGTGGAGATGAATACATGCCAAGAGAGATAGCTCAGCACTGAGAACAGCTGCGTCTGGAAAGACAAACTGGCCTTTTCGATAAATATAGCAGCTAAGTATAATAGTACAATTTGCTTTTTTTTTTTTTTTTTAGTTTCTTTGAGACAGGGTCTCACTATGTAGCCCAGTCTGGCCTCGAACTCGCAGTGATCCTCCTGCCTCAGCCTCCCAAGTGCTGAGATTACAGGCATGTGCCACCCACCCCTCTATGCTAGAAGTTGAGTATAATTTGAAGCCCCAAACGATGTACATGTTTGGATAAGCTGAAGTCTAACTTTCTTTAACAAGGAGGAAAGGATGTTCCAAATACATAAACCGCATATGAAAAAGCACAGAGTGGTAGGAAAACTGTTAGTGTGACAGACAGCAGAAGGTAGCATCCCCAGTCACCTTGCCGCTTCCAGTTTCCTCTGCCAGCTTGACTAATAATAGCACTTACTTCACAGGGTTTTGTAAGAATTCAACCACAATGGAAAGAGGCAAACATTGCAACATGTGTCACGCTGTGCGAAGGTAAGGGTGCAGGCGACACTGTCCCTCACACAGTGTCCTCGACCTGGCACTCGGGGGCCCTAGGGAAGGGGAAGGACTGCCCAGGGGAACGCCAACTCAGAAAAGCTGTTTCACTGGCTGGGTCCCAAGTGGCCCAGAATCAGGGATGTCACAGCTGAAAGCCTGACTAACCCAAATCACAGGCTCTCAGGGAAGCTGGGACCTGGGACCCCAGAAATGGCTGCTCTGCTGAGTGTGATGGGCATCTACAGAGGCAGGGCGGGTGTCCCACAGGCCTTGGGCCGGCAGGTAGCACAGTGGCAGCTGTGCTGGGGGTGTGGAAGAGAAAGAGGCCCACAGCCAGCTTCCAAGGTATAGCACTTCCAATTCTGCCCAACTGTTGCTTCAAATACCACCGCGGAGCTCAGCAAAACACCAATACCCAGTGCTCCACTGTGCTCACTGCAGCCAGGCCCTGCTGCGAATGATCCGCCTGTGTTCACTCAACCTCCTGCCCCTGCAAGGCTCACCCTACTGTCACCCCCTACTTTCCAGACCGGTGGCTGTGAGGTTCCACAACCCACTTAGTGTCACACACCAGAAGGGAGCTGAGCCAGGACTCCAAGCCAGCACTTTGCCTGCAAGGTCTGCACTGGTGTCCCCATATGTCTGCATCTCCCAGACCAGACACTTGCAAGCCACTAGTGACTCAACTGTGCAAAGCTGGAGAAGCCGGCCTCAGAGACCGAGGAACTCTTACTGAGGACATGTCTGGGTGTGAGTGTGACCCAGAAGAGAAAGGGTCAGCCGCCTACCGGGGAGACTAAGCCGGAGAGAAAGCTAAGAGAGCAAACAGCAGCTTGTGCAGGTTTGTGCTCAGCCCGCCACCCACCACACTGCGCCCCGCCCGCTTGGGTCCTGCTCTGTGCAGAGGTCCCAGCACAAAGTGCACAGACAGTGCGTTACCTGTGACGATGCAGGTGAACCTGACGTCGCTGTCCTCGGACACAGCCCGGGACTTGAGCGTGGTCTCGAACAGTGGCTGGGTCTCCTCCGTGAGCTGCGCAATGATGGAGCAGAAGGTGCTTCTAGGAAAGGCAAAGAGCTGTTCAGAGTGGCCCTTGCCGCCAAATATTGCCACCTCCTGGCCTTGCCTGGCACGGCTCAGGGCTTACCAGGTCTGCCCGTCACCCTGGGGCTTCAGCTCCAGCACCTGGGCAAGTCTTGCTTTGGGGGAGCCCAGGCTGTGGGCCAGGCTGGGAATGGAGTCCTGACCCAGAGCCATTACAACAGGCCGCTGACCCAGGCAGGCTTGTGACCATGCTGGGCAGCCCATCCTGCAGGGCCAGCTTCACCCTGTACCTTCAACTCCAGGAAGGCTGTGCATGGGGACACACACAGATGGGCAGAACCTCCATTCATGCCAAAGAGGGAAAAGCCAGCCAACTTCCAAGGACCCAAGCCTGGGCTCGGAAGACAAGCTCCTACATTGCTTCGAATGCCAGTGGACCCCAGGGGTCTAGCCCCAAAGGGGCTTCTCATTCATAGGGACGTCAGAGAAGAGACTTAAGCCCAGAGTCATGGTATATGGCTGTATCCCAGCTACTCAGGAGGCTGAGGCAGGAGGATCATGCATTCAAGGCCAGTCTGGGCAACTTAGTGGGACTCCGTCTCAAAGTCAAATTTGAAAAAGGGCTGAGGATTTAGCTCAGTGGTAGAGCACTTGCCTAGCATGCATGAGGCTTTGGGTTGAATCTCTAGTACAAAAAAAAAAAAAAAAAGGAAAGGCTGAAATGAATTCTGATCCCAAGCAGGGCTACAAACCAGCGCTGGCTGCGGCTCCCAACCGAGCCCTAGCTGCCGTGTGCTGAAAGGAAAACAGAGCTGGCAGCTCCAGGACCGACTGGAGGGACCGCCAAGTCACAGACCCACTCCTGCGAAAGCCAGGACTCCCGGCCATGACGGTCTCGACTTCTGGGAGGCTTCCTGAGCCCAGTACAGACTCACCAACGATGCGTGGGGCTTATAGTCCGTTCCTCTCGGGCACAGGGAGCCGACACCCTGCCGGCCTGTCCCAGGCCAGCAGAGCCACAGTGCGCTCAGGCGGGAAGTGTGACCCCAGAGCCAGGCCGTGGGGTGCACAAGCTGTGCCCGGCCCCTCCCCCTCGTGAGCGGCAGGGGGTGGGGGGTGAACCAAGCAGCGGGAATGTGAAAATGACAAGTCACTGCCAGGTGCCTTCCCAGCCTCAGAGGGAGAAGCGGTCCCCAAAGGGCAGCGTTTACCTGTCTGTGACTTCACCGCAAGCGGACAGAATTTGTGGGAGCACAAGCAATAGGAGGGACAGCCCCGCACACTCCACATTCAGGGTGTCTGTCCCGGGAATATTACTCTGGACTTGGGTCCAGGAGAGAGGCTGATTCCCAGGAAGAGTGTCTCGGATGGGGGCCAAGCCCGGAGCCACAGCTTCTCCACAAGGATGAGGAGGCCTGGGCACTCGGGGTCAGCAGGAGCACCCCACAAAGCCCACCCAGGATGGGGGCGCCCGACTCTCACACACCGGAACCTGAGCTGGGTCTTCAGTGAAGCCCCGTGGCTCTCCCCACAACTCACCTGCCCAGGAAGCATCTCCTCCTTCCCCCTGAGCCATGCAGAGTACAGCGCCCCTTGAGACCCGGGTCAGCCCCTTCCTGTGCACTCAGGAAGGAGAATGTCTGGACTTGATCCTTGCTCCTGTCTCACTGACAGAGATTTCTGACCGTGGGGCCAAATCTCAACAAACACTTCCTAGAAACGGCCAGGCCAACGTAATCCAGCTTCTATGACTCTGGAACTAGTTCATAACATCCCTAACGATGTTCTCCCTACAAAACTGGAATCCTACTTCACCCACGGACGTGAACCTGGATCCAATATTCAGGTTAGGGTCTTAGGTAGCAAGCTGCTTGGGCAAGACTAAGGAAGTCATTTCAGGATGGGTGTGGTACTTGTGCCTGTAATCCCAACACTTAGGAGGCTGAGGCAAGAGGATCGCAAGTTCAAGTCCCACCTGGGCAATTTAGGGGGACCCTGAGTCAAAAAGAGGGACTAGAGATGTAGCTCAGTGGTAGAGTGCCCCTGGGTTTGATCCCCAGTGCCATTTAAAAGGAAAGAAAAAGAGAATGAGAGAGAGAGAGCAAGAGAGAGAGAGAGAAAAGAAGAGGAAGAAGGAGAAGAAGGAAGAGGAGGAGGGAGGGAGGAGGAAGAAGAGGAGGAGGAGAAGAAGAAAGAAAGAAAGAAAAAAAGAAAGAGAAAGAGAGAAAGAAAGAAAGAACTGGGAAGGCTGAGGCAAGAGGATCAGCCCAAATTTGAGGCCAGCCTGGGATACGTACTGAGTTCAAGACCAGCCTGAACTACATGGTAAGTCCTTGTCTCAAAAAAAGCTAGAAAAAATAATTTCAGTAGTAATGCCAGCTACTTGGGAGGCTGAGGCCAAAGGATCCCAAGTTTGAGGCCAGCCTGAGGGCAATTTAGCAAGACCCTGTCTCAAAATTTTAAAACAGGAGTAGAGGTACAGCTCAATGGTTAAGCATTTGCCTGGTATGCCTAAGGATGTGGCTTAGTCTCCAGTACCACATTAAAAAGAAAGAAAAGAAAAAAATCATTTCAACTACTAGATAAGTGAGAAAATACTTTTCTTGCTTCCAAGTAAAATTGCAGAGATAAGTGCTTCTGCTTCTGTTAGGTATCCAACAACTGGTGGTGACTATTTATTTCTCTTCCCCAGCATCAAAAAAAAAAAAATCATTTCTCCTTTTGACTGGAAAAGAACACTTATCTTCCGTAGCTGAGGGCCTCCATATGCAGCCCTAAAGTTCATGATAAAAGAGTTTGCGCTGGGAAACCACAGGAAACTGCTGAAATGAGGCTGGAGAGAAGAAACTCCCCTGGAGGAAGTGGCTTGGGGTGCATGGGGGGCCAGGCAGGGTCACTGCACACCCTGTCACGTTCCACTGAATGTCACACTTCTCATCTCACAGCCCGCAGTCCCTTCCTCAGACCACCCAGCTGTGGACATGCTCTGCTGGGTCCCCTAGGAAGCCGGGAGGGCCATACACATCTGCACATGGTCTCCACTTTGAACTAGTGGGAGTGAATCCTCTCCCCCCCGGGGGCCACCCAGAACCAAGTTCCCTTCCTGTTCGTCCCCTTCGAGAACATGGTGGACGTGAGAGGCTGTCAGAAACCAGCAGCTTCAGAAAGTTTCTGCCCCCCAAATCTGCTAGGGTCTGGGATGGGGCCCAAATGGCAGGAAGTGGCCAGGCAATGTTCCCACTCTGGTTACAGTCCATTCAGCCAGGGATGGAGCCTTGGCCCCCACCTGGAAGGCAAGAGGAGGCTTTTAACCAGCAAACCGCAACCATGGCTTGCTCAGTGGATTCAGAGAATGTGCTAACGCAGAGGCCAGACAAACAGTACTATCTGATCACACAGATTCCACATCTACAGGCAGGGAGAGGAGTCAAAGGAAAGGAAACTTCGGAGAAAGAGGACGGAAAAGGAGAATTTAAGGGACTCCAGGAACAAAACGTAAAAAGTAAGAGCCGTGCTTAGAAGAGGACAGGTAAGGTGTCAAACCTAGATAGGTGGTCACAAAAACATGAAAGCCCACAATAGGAAGAGACAGGTCACACGACTGGTGGCTCCCTACTTTGCACCCGTGGCGTCTGTCCAGAGCACACTGATGTCACTACAGGCATCTCAGGGATCCCTGCCCACATGTCCCCTCCTGGGTCTCTGTGCCACTTCCAAGCTGGCCATGCAAGTCTCACCCTGGTCCCTGCAGACCATGCCCCCGTGTGCACCCCCAGGCCTCCTCTCGCCCCATGCAGCCGGTTAGTGCAAGAGTCATCACCCAGCGGCCCTCAAGGCCCAGGCCCAAGAGAACGGCAGTCAGAGAAACAGAATGGAGTGCAGGGTGCATTTACCTTCCAGCGCTGGGGTGAGACAACCGGCTGCTTGATAAGCTAAGCAGAAACAGCAAATGGAATCATTAGGCCAAAAAGCAAGGAGACGAGGAGGCAAAATCAACAACAGTCGAGAAGTATTAATCGGCCACCATCTGGGGCCCAAAAGCCTTTCTATTAAAAGGGACCAGCTGTCTTAGTTGGCCTGCTCCGGATAGCAAGTGGCCTCACCATCGGACACCAGTACATCTGAAACCAAAAGCTGGTTAAAAGCAGCAGAGTCCAGGAAAAGGGTTAGGCAGAGAGGAGCCCCAGGGCTGCGCTTTGAGAAATGTGCGCCTCGGGCACGCGGGTCTGCCCCCTCGAGGGGGCCTTGTTCCAGGTCCTCGCCGCTCAGCACACCGGCGTTGGGCAGCTCCAGCTCCAGCTCTCCACCGTTTGGCAGACAGGGAGCCCAGTTCCCGGAAATGCCTAGACAGGGGCCTGGAGGACCCCACCATTAATGGGTTAAAGTACAGTTAAGGAGCAAGGCAAACCAGCCAGGAGAGGGGAAGAGGGAGGAAGTCAGAGCAGTTAGTCCAGCAGGAGCCAGGAGGCACCCACCTCACTGAGACCGACTCCCAAACCTGCCATCTCGGGCGCCTCTGCCCTCCAAATCCAGTTGTGAGCACTTTCTGGCCTTTCTCCCTTTCTGTCTTTCTTTCTGTTCCTGCTGCTGTCCCCTGAGCTAGAGCTTGATGGCTCCACATCTGACAACCACCTCCTTTCTCCTTCCCTGCTTCTCACACCACTCCTCTGAAGAGGAGGCTAAGCTCTTGCATGGGCTATTCCACTGGGACTCAACTCTGGCTCGGCGGTCACGGCCTTCACTTTTGTCCTCCCTCCTTGGAAAGTCCTTCCTCCTTTCTGCCCACCTAGCCTTCAAATCTGGCTTTTCTTATAGCTTCTGTGGCTCCTAGCAAAGTGCTAGGCATGCTATGAGCACCAACAGCTGTTCTCTGAAAAGAAGGGAAGTGGGGGGGAGTGAAAACACATTTGTCACAAAGGAGAGGCCCTGCCCCCCAGAGAAGACGGGACAGGAGGGCGCGAAGGGCGCAGCTGCCTGTGTGGAGCCCTTTACAAACCCTCGTGGCTGTGTGGGCAGAGCCTCCCCTGGCTCCAAAGCGAGGGCCGACTCCATCCTTTCCTGACCATAAGCTTCCTTAGAATGGTGAGATTTCTCCTCCACTGAGGGTGGGTTTTGTCCCTGGGAAGGAGAGGGGAAGTCAGCTTTCTAATCAGAGAGGAAAGTGAAGATTCCCAGGGGCTGGGCTGGGCCGGGCTGGCGGGGCCCCGGCTCACGTCCAGGTCCTGTGGCTACCACCCCGGCCTGGCCTCCAGGGCACGGGGCAGAGCAAACCCAGCCCATGGAGACGCCCAGCGCCCCGCTGATGGGGGGAGCATCCCACTTAACGGCCTCTTGGGTCAGAGTCAGGCATCAAATGTGGGCAGAAAGAGCCTCTGAGTTCTTCGTGGGGCAGGGAAGCTGCTCGGTGGTGAGCGCTTCTCCAGCATGTGTCCAGCATGTGTCCAGCGTGTGCAAGCCCCTGGGTACCGCCCCAGCACTGCAAAAAATAAAATAAAGCTGCATATGATTTCACTGTGACTAGTGAGGCCCAACTAGCACAGCACAGGGAAAAAGAAAGAAAGAATCTTTCATGTCACCTTCACTCCACGAAAGGAGCGAAAGGTCTCCTCCTACAGGGCAAAGCAGACTGGGGGAGGCCAGGGCTGGTGCCCGCTGCCCTTCCTGACTTCATCCAGGTCATCAAAGACCCCGAGGAAGTCCTGGCCTAGGCCCGAGATAATAAGCACCCAGACCCCAGCCCACCAGCCACCCTTAAAATGGTCCCTTCTCATTCGTGGGCCAGTCGGACTCCTCCTCAGATTGTACCCGCTCTGGTTGCTCCAGCCGGTGTCCTTTCCTATTTTCTTACTCTTCTTTGTTAAAGACTGACCTTATCTCTCTCATCTCCTCAAGCCACTTTTTTAAATTTCCCAATTAAAACTTTTTCCTGTGTAAAAAAAAGAAAAGAAAAAAGTCCTGGTCTGATGCCTCAGTTTCCCTAAAAGCCGCAGGCAACCTGCCTGATCCAAGCAGAAGAGCAGAGATTGTTTCAGAGCAGTCTGTGGCAACGTCACAGTTCTCCTGCTCCCCTGAGTCCCTGGGGTAGTGCCGCCGTGAAATGAGGGCATCCCACAAAAGCTGGGTCGCCGTAACAGCCCCCCTCAGCTATGGCACCCATATCCTCCTCCAGCCTCCCTGAATCCCACCTTCTTGCAGGGGTGAGGCCATGGGGCTGAAGGGGCCATATGCCTCACACCTCAGTGAGTACTGAAGGCCACCCCTCCAAGGACCATCGTGGGCAGGCGGGGAGAGGTGCGCATGGAGAAAGAGAGTCTGGACCCAGAACCGAGGCTCCTAGAGCCCCAGGCACCTGTCCTGCCGTTCATAGCTCCCAGAGGCAGCCTGTTGGCACAAGGGCCCATTTAAATGATGTCTCAAGAACTCCATGACATGGCCTGGGGATGTAGCTCAGTGGTTAGAGTGCTTGCCTTGCAAGCACAAGGCCCTGAATTCGATCCCCAGCACCAAAAACAAAAAAAAAAAACTATGACAAGCCAGGCGTGGTGGCCCACATCTGTGATGCCAGCACTCTGGGAGGCTGAGGCAGGAGAATTGCAAGTTCAAGTCCATTCTGGGTAATTTAACGACTTACTGAGACTGTCTCAAATAAATAAAAAATAAAAAGAGACAGGGAATGTAGCTCAGTGTGAAGGCACTGGGTTCAGTCTCCAGTACAAAAAAAAAGTTAGACGCAGAAAACACTGGAGCCAAAAGGGACAGAATTTGCCTCCCAGTCAGGACCCTGGGGTAGCCAGGGCTCAGCTCTTGCCCCCTCTCTGTCCCTGCAGAAAGCCACAGGCTGTTGCAAGGGACCACAGACTGAGCAGTTACCTCCCCCAGCGTCAGAGGACGACCCTCACCTCTCCCCAACACGAGGCCCCCTTCATCGTCTCCCCCCTGCGGCCAAAGGCTCCTCCAGGGCCAAACAAGTCTGGCTCTTTGTCCCTCAGAAGGTGTTGGGGGTTTGCGCCAGCTTGCTAGAAGTGAAAAACCTCAGAGACAAAACAGGGTCCTGTTGTGCCCCTCCAAATACCCAAGGAAAGAGGCGCCTCTGCCGTGCGCCCCCGGGCAGTCCAAGGGGACGCAAGCAGGCCCGTCTCTCCCCCACCCAGCGCTCTGGCGGGCGCACCTCTTCGAGCTCACACAGTGTGCCATGAAAACATCCGTCACACAACCCAGCCTGCCGCCGGATCCCTGCCCTCCCATTCAGCCCGGTTGCAATCCACCCTTCCTCCCTCCCCTCCGTCGCTGCTGTCAGGAGGACCCGGCTCCCTTTTCCTCCCCTGGTCCCCCTGGGACTGATGAAGGCCAGACACAGGAGGCCAAGCCCAGATAAGGACTGTGACAAGCAGCAGACACACGGGAGGTGCCCACGAGGGACAGGAAGAAGATCCCTGTGTGAGGCTGGTGTCTCCTCAGAGCCTGACTTGGGAGGAAGGGGCATTCTTTCTTGGCATCAGGGCCTAGTGCAGTCTGACTCAGTCACTAACACCGGCCCTCAGCCCTGCCCCAGACATGTGACACCATTTGACAAGTTTTATGCAGAAACAGGTTCCGGTTACATTTGAACTTTTCCAACTCCAAGGTCATCAGGGCTCAGCCAATCCATGAGGAAGAGCCGGGACTTTTCCTGAATGCCCTTGCTGCCTGTTTTTGCACTCCTTTATGAAAGGAGAGACCAGGTCTCTCCACAGGGTGGAGGAGCGCTCATTTGCCACAGAACACACAGAAGCAGGGGCTGGGCCTGAGACACACTGCTGTCCCGCAGACAAACGTCACATTTCCCTCTGGAGAATGGGCTGCGGAGGGGAGGGGACCGAGCTGGAGGAAGCAGGCAGGAGCGTCTGTCTCAGTGGCAAGGTGTGTGGCTCATGTCCGGCGCCCCTGAGCGCCCGTGTGCCCGTCTATTGCCTGTGTGGCCTTCTGTCTGTGGGCAGCCTCCACCCCTCTGTCACTCTCGGAAGACCAGCAAAGGGCCCATCAGTTCCTTGCTCCCTCCGCACCTCACCCCCAGCTCCCAAACCCGGGACTCATTCTAGTTCTCTCGCCAGACCCAAGCCCTGGGCAGGAGGACCCTTGTTTAAGACACAGGTTTACCATCTTCCTAGGGACTGCCCCTTCCCTGAGCTAGGCAGCCCCTACTTGGGCAGTCAGTCCCTCGGTCCCCCTCCCGTCCCCTCCTTCCAGCCCCAGGAATTCCAGCCACCCTGGCCCAGTTTATCACTCCCTGTGGAATCCAGCATCCAGCGGGACAGGGACAGGCCGGGCATGGGGTGGGAGATAAGGAAAGCCTGGGGCCCTGTGACATCGCCCTAGATAGGGCCCGCCTCCTCTCCGGGCCTGAGGCCTGGAGGCCTTGAGGGATCAGAGGGGCCCAGAGGATTGTCTGTGCCCAGTGCTGACTCCAGGCCTCGGGCCTCTGGGCAGAGCACAGGAAGGGCCCCATCCTGCCCCATCCGTCGCCACCCCAGTCCCTGTGCAGTGCCACTCACCTGGTCTCGGGACGCACGCTGAGTAGGTAGCTGCGGCTGGCTGGGCTGGGGGTCCACACGGGCCCGTCGTCCTCACCGTCACCCCCTGCCCGTCCGCCTACACCCCATCCAGGGACCCTGCGCGACCCCATGGTGCTGCCTGCCCGCCTCGCCCTGCTACTGCCCTGGCCTGGCTGGCCGCCTCTATTTATAGCCCGGCGTCACCTGCTGCTGTCCCTCCCTCTGCCCCCCTCCCCGCCACCCCTCAGCTACCACCAAGACTACAACTGTGTCCAAGCCACACTGGCGGTGGGAATAGCCCCACGGACATACAAGGGATGAGCAAAAAAGACAGCCAATGTTTAATTTTAAAAATAATGTATTTCACTAAGAGGCATGTGGCCAAGCACCATGGAATAGGTGCACCGGAAGTGAAAGGCAGGATTTGGGGGTTTTGATGGGGATGGAGAGGAAAGCAAAGGAGCGCAAACCCCTTTAAGTGGACCATACCTCCCTCCTTCAGGAAATGTCCCCCTTCGTGTGATCCCAACAGCACCTGCCTTGTTCCCACTCCATCGCACCATGGCCGCAGCCAGCTGGCGTCTGGTCCCTCCCCGACCACATGCCCCAGCTGCGCCAAGGGAAGTTCTTACCAGAACATTCGGAGTGGAACAGGGAGGGAAAGCAGCTCCTCTGTGGCCCAGTTCCCTGCTGCAAGGAGGGAGGGCCTGGCCCCCCCGCACTGTGGCTTCATTGCCAGCGTCCCTTTGTCCCCGACCTCCCTACACGTGGCAGTTCCAACTTTCCTCAGAATCTGTATGCCAAAAAGTTCTCTCACACACCTGTAATCCCAGCACTCAGGGGAGGCTGAGGCAAGAGGATCACTGCAAGTTCGAGCCCAGCCTGGAATACATAGTGAGTTCAAGGCCAGAGACCCTGCCTCAAAAAAACCTAGCTCAGTGGTAGAGTGCTCGCCTAGCAAGTGCAAGGCCCTGAGCTTGATCCCCAGCAACCCCTTTCAAAAAAAAAAAAAAACCTAAAGAACAAAACAAAGATAAATGAATAAATAAAAATAAGTTTTAAAAAGTTTTTCCTTCACTCAAGCCACTATAAAGCAGGCTTCCTTCAGCAGGACCCAGGCTGAAGTGGGTCCTGCTGGGGACACAGCCCCCTTCCTGGGGACACAGCCCCACACTGTCCTTCTTCTTGGGTCTCTGGAGGTGCACACCTGAAATCTTCTGAGACATCCCTAGGGCCGTCCTTCAAATATTTGAAAACCCACCTGGAGCTCTGGTTGGTTTGTGTAAAGACGTGAGCACCCGCAGGGTGGGCAGACTCACAGGACTCTGCCCTGGAGAAGCTTACAGTTGAAGAGGGGACACGGGCACAGAAGCCAGGTACACCACAGGGTGAAACCACAATTGCGGAACTGCGTACAGGGAGCATCCTTTCTGATCCACCATCTGCAGTGGAACCGCAGCCGAGATCCGGGAATGGGGAAGACCACCGCCCTCAGGGTCGACCCTCGGATACTACAGAAAGGTAAAGCACAAGATCCAGGAGAGGGAGGGCTCCTCCTGGTCGGCACAGGCAGACATGAGCTGTGAGCAACTAGAAGAGGGACGGGCGTTGTCTACAATGTGAGGGCTCCACCTTTTGTTTTGGGTTGAGACTTTGTGGTGGTGCCTAGAAAAGGAAGTCGGCCGGGCATGGTGGCACACACCTGTGATCCCAGCACTCTGGAGGCTGAGGCAGGAGGATCCACACAAGTTCAAGGTCAGCCTGGACTATATAGTGAGTTCAAGGCCAGACTGACCTGTCTCAAATAAATACATGAATGAATGAATGAAAAAGAACTATGTATGAGGGATCATAAAAGGACTGAGTAAGGTGTGCCTGTGGTTCAAGGGCAAAGGAGATGGGCAAGAAAGAGATTAAATTGGGCCTTGCCCAGCACACAGCAGGACTGCACTTCCCTTCTAAGCCATTTCTTTCTCTGATGACGGTGGACATGGTGCCACTTGTTCCCCCAGTGATTTCCCAGGTTACCCCCTTCTTTTTGAAAATGTGGCCCTAGTTTGGTTAGAGCTAACGTGCCGCGACTACACCAGCCTCCCTCGGGGGCTGCACTCCACACACTAACAACTTTCTTGGCAGTGAAATTGTTTCCCTGACTCCAGACCTGTGGGTTTTCAGCATGAACCACGGGTGACCTACATCTTCCGTGTTCCTACTTACGGCCTTTCCCATGCCAGAGTGCAAAAACTTACTCTGGTTTTGTTTTTCGGTCTCATCCTCTTTCTCTCACATTCCCTTTCCTTATCTAGGTCTTTTGAATTCTGCCCCTGTCATCTAGTGATAACCCAGAATCCATCTGTCCCAGCTTCTTGCCCCCTGCAGGTTTAACATACAGCAGACTGTGTTTCCCCGGTTACTAAGGATTGAACCCTAGGCCTTCACACTGAGCTACATACTCCCCTCCCGCTACTTCTTAAAATTTAGAGACAGGGTCTCACTAAATTGCCCAGGTTGGGTTCTAACTTGCAATCCTCCTTCAGAGTGCTGGGATTACAGGTGTGTGTCGCCATGCCCAGCTCTTCAAGCCAGCTTTCTCCATCTTCAACCAAGTTCTTGATGATGGGGCAAAACTGTACAAGGTGTGTCAAGGCTCTCAGAGATGGAAAGGTGGATGACGTCTTTCTTCTCCGAGCTCACAGCCTAGCAAGAGAAGTCAGGATATGTAAAGTGGTGTCATCTAACGAGGACCAGGTTGCAAGTCCACTGATTGCTATTCAATCTGAAAGAAGATGCGTGTCATCCCAGGATCCTCCTGCCTCAGCCTCAATGATTTCACACTTCCTTGGGCCCCAGAGAAAACTGGGTGCTTGTAGTAGAAAAATCATGGGCTGCCTCTAGTGTACTTAGCACGACAGGGGTGCTGCTACCAGTCCAAGCACAGCGGAGGGCCCAGGACACTGGCCCTGTCACCTCAGACCTTGCTCCAACATCTGGGTGGTTATGACCACACCCTGTGTGTGACATGGCACCATCTCTTCCCCTTCCAACCCAGCTCGCTCTCATCCATGCTAGCGAAAGTCACAGGGCACAATCCGTCCTCCTGTGAAGCGCTGAGCATGGCCTACATTACCTACTATCACCCTCAGCATTTATTAGCTCTCGGGACCCATCCACACCCTCGCCATCCTCAACCTGAATTTACTGAAAACAATGGCGTCCCACGCTGCGAGCCACATCAGGCCATCCCCACCGCCACCCCTGCTGCTCTTAGGACACAACCAACACCTGGCAGCAGGTCCACTGACCCCGTTCTCTCTAAGACCTTCACCCGCCTTGTCTTTAGCAACCCACCAAGTGCCCACCGCTTGAACCTGGTGACCAGGAAGTCCTCACCTCTAAAACACCACCCCGTTCTCTTCCTACCTCCTGCACCTGCCTTCCTGACTTCAGCCCCCCCCCAGCGTCCCTCCCTCGCTCAGGTTCACCCTCACCCGCCCCACACAGGAACACAGTGTGGAGCAGATGGCCACTTCAACTTTATGTGGTGTGATGACAAAATACAGTGAATGTTTAAATTTAAAAATTTTATTAGTGTGCCAGCCGTGGTGGCACATGCTTGTAATCTCAGCTTGGGAGGCTGAGGCCAGCCTGGACTACACAGTGGTGATTGTCTTTTTTGTTTGTTTTTGTCTTTTAGTTTTTGCTTTTGAGACAAGGTCTTGATACGTACTTCAGGTTGGCCTTGAGCTCACTACGTAGCAAAGGCTGGCCTCGAACTCACAGCGATCCTCCTGCCTCAGCCTCCCGAGCACTGGGATTACAGGCATGCGCCACCACGCCCAGCTGAACTAGAGTGGGACCCTTGTCTCAAAAAAATTTTTTTTTATTAGAGTAAAAGATACATCGCTGTGAACCCCCCTCGAAACCTTCCCACTTGCTTCAAACACACTGATCCTATTGTTCTTACCACTTTCGGAAGCAATTCTGGAAGTCCTCTCTCGTGTCTTTGGTTGTGCTATCATGGCTGCCTCAATGTCCTGAATTGACTCAAAACATTGCCCTTTCATGGTCATTTTGACTTTGGGGCAGAGGCAGAAGTTGCCCGGTGCCAGATCCAGTGAAGAAGGTGCATGAGGAAGCAACATCATGTTTTTGACAGAAATTGCTGTAAATGTTTTAAATTGATTCAGGCTATCAAAGCAGCCAAGAAAAAATCCAAGAGAAGACTTCCAGAGCTGCATTAGCAAGTGGCAAGATTGACGGGATAAGTGTGTTTGAAGCAAGAGGGAGGGTTTTGAAGGGCATGCATGGCCATGTGTCTTTTACTACAATACGTTTTAAAATTTAGATCTTCACTCTATTTTTTGATCACACCTCATACTTGCTTCTGGGATCTCATTTCACGTGCCCTTGACCTTCTGCTTAGCTGACCCTGCTAGGGCCTTCCCTAGAGTCCAGCTGTGGGCCACTTCTTCTCCACAGAGGCCACCATTCCTGGTGTCCAGCCTCCAAGAGTGTGGCCATCCTTTTTCAGTCTCCCAAGCGGATCTTCTCTTTTCCCTATGCAATTTTTTCAAACTAGATTCCAGCCTCCCCTTCACCCTCCTCACTCCGAGGGTTCAACAGTTCCTTCCCAACCCAGGGAGGAGCAGGCCATGGGGGTGGGAGTGTCAGCTTTGAAGGCTCCCAGCTCGCTCAGACAGCCTCTGTGCCCTTGCCCAGCCCCTCCTTGGAGCCTATGAAGATCATCAAAGGTTTGCTTTTCCCTGAGGCATAGCTCCTTCCCTTTGCTGCTAAACTTCTGACTGATGCGGCCAGATGCCAGGCCTGGGGGTTCACCCCCCGGGTCTGGGCAGCGGAAGTGGAAGAACGACCCACTGAACTCGAAGCCCCAGGGATCTGCTGGGGAGGAAATGGGGTTGGGCCATGCTGAGGCAGCCTCACTGGATGCCCACACTGCGGGCACCAGGCAATGTGCCTGCCGCAGGGGTCTCCAGGGGCGGGATGTGCTCCTCTCTGACAGCCCAGCTCCTTCTCACGCGGGCAGCCCACTGCGGGTTGAGGCCGCAGAGAAGCCCAGCTCTCTTCTGGTCCAGCAGCCCCGTGAAGGCGTGGGAACGCTGGCCGTGAGAACACAAGTCCCTTCTGCAGCTCGCGTGAGCAGTAACACCGAGATCCCATCTGAGCAGGACTCTCCCTCGGCCCACGTCTGCCTGTGGCCGCTGAGCGGGACGGGGGTCCGCCTGTGGGTGTTCTCAGGGCGAAGGGAAGCACAGCTCTGGTCACCTTCACTCTGGCAGCAGATGCTCCAGGTCTTGTGCTTCGGGGGCACCCAAGTGGACTCGCGCTGAAGCGGCTCTCTGACAGCCGGGCCCAGGCCCGGGGTCAGATGTCAGTGAGGATTTCCTCACCCAGCAGCATCCATGTCCACCACAGGCTGCAACGCCCTGCCGGCCACAGCAGCTCACTGCGAATCACACTGCACACGAAGGCGCCAAGTACTGGCTGCCCTCCGGGGGCTGCACACCGAGCTGTGTCCCTGCCCTTTCATTTCGAGATGGAGACTCACTGAGTCGCTGGGTTGCCCAGGTGGGGCTTGAGTTTGTGAATTTTCCTGTCTGAGTCCCTCAGAGTGCTGAGATGACAAGCATGTCGCACTGTGCCATTTATTTCCTTTCTCTTGATTCCTTCAGTTGTGTGTGTGTGTGTGTGTGTGTGTGTGTGTGTGTGTGTGTGTGTCTGTTCTGTTTTTCTGAAACAGTCTTTCTACATAGGTCTGGCTGGCCTGGAACTATGTAGCCCAGGCTGGCTTCAAACTCACGGCTATCCTCCTGCCTCAGCCTCCCAAGTGCTGAGACTATAGGTGTGCGCCACCACACTGGGCTTTCTCCCCTTCTAAAGCAAGGTCTTTGCTCTAAGCTGAACTAAACCCCAGCCTCTGCTGGTGCTGCCCGCCTGTGGGAAGCTTCTGCCTTGAGCCGCCAATCCGCAGCACTCTTGATGCCTGTCCGACCTCCTTCCAAGAGCTACCCAGCTCTGGGCTCAGACAGCCAAGCCTCTTCCCAAGAGGGCGAAGCCTGGCCGGGATGGGCGAGCCCCCCTGGCCTGCTCCTATCCAGGCACTGGAGATGTGGCCGCAGCTGTGTGTGGGTAAGTGGACATCAATTAAAGGATTACTGGCAACAAGCAGCCACTCCTGAGACCCGTTCGATTGGAAGGGGAATCAGGGCCTGAAGGACAGAGCCGCCCACCCACCCATGTGTCCTCCCCCACCCCTGCTCTGTCTCCACAGGGCCACCCCAAACCTAGGCAGGCACTGGGCGCTGAGAGGCAGACAATACCCTCCTCCAAGTGTTCTCCTATGAACTCTTTGTATCTCAGCTTTCCTTTTCCTCAACAGCAGAATCTTACTCTGGTAAAAACCTCAACACCGCCCAGTAGCCCAGTATCAGCAGCTGCAATTTCTGCTCCCCCAAGGGACTCCACTGACAAGTCAAGCCACCTCCTTTGCTGTCCAAAAAGTGCAGTTTCCAGGCTACCAAATCCAACTCTCCTGCCTCCTCCTGTACATGTGTGTGTGTGCATGCACACGTGCGTGTGCATTAAAGGGACTGGACCTGGGGCCTCCGGCATGCTGGGCAAGCACTGCACACCTGAGGTGCACCCGGACCCTTCCACAACCTTCTGTTCTCTTCCCCTGCTGCCAGCACCTCCCCACTCCCTACCCAACCCCTATTCCCCAGCTCATTATCCCTCATTTTAAAGTCATTTCCCATTTTAAAATCCGCAGAAGCAGTCTAGGAATGTGAAGCTTCCTTTAAAGGCAAAGAGTTTCTATTTATTTGTGTAGAGGGGTGCTGGGGATCGAACTCAGGGCCTTGTGCTTGCCAGGCAAGTGCTCTACCACTGAGCTAAATCCCCAGCCCCCCAAGGCAAATAGCTTCTCAGAAAGCAAGACCCATCCTCCTTCTAAAATCCCTCAAATATCCAGTCCTATCTTTGCACAGGGGAGTTAGGGGAGAATTCCAAGCAAATTGGTCTATGGAGTGTAGAGAACACCAAGGGAAAGCAGGAGTTGTGTACAGCATGCCCTGGGCTGTAACTCAACAGGGGGGTCTGGAAACAGCAGGGTTTCTTGGCATGATGAACAGCAGATTGAATTTTAGTTTGGTTTGGTTTTACAGTACTGGGGATTGAACTGAGGGCCTTTGCCCTGAGCTAGACAGGGTCTCACTGGGTTGCTAAATTGCCCAAGCTGGGGTTGAATTTGACAGTCCTCCTGCCTCAGCCTGCCAAGTGCTGAGATTACAGGTGTGAGCCACCACGCCCAGCTGAACAGCAGTTTAAACATCAGAAGCACGATCAACTGTCCCCATGGTCACAGAACATAGACACAAAGGCTGTGTGCCTCAATTTTAGAAGGCCCAGTAGATCTGACCAATTGCTGTCCAGGTGATACCATGCCCACCCTTGAAGCGAGCTGGTGCCACAGACCCACCGCCATTGTGAAGGGGTCTCTTCCCAGGGAGAACTGGCATTGTGGCTTTGTCACATCCTCTGAGCTCCACTCCCCATAGCATCAATTACATATTTTTTTAGTATTCACGCACTAAAAACAATTTAAATTTACAAATGGCATGACACAATGAACTAGCTCAAAAATACGTCCCAACGTAGGTGGTTCCATAATATGCCCAGATGACAGAAGGATTTGAAGATGCTGAAGAATTATCAACAGTAACAGATCCGGTGGCGTGCGCCTGTAATCCCAGCACTTGGGAGGTTGAGGCAGGAGGATCACCACGAGTTCGAAGCCAGCCTGGAATACACAGTGAGTTCAAGGCTGACTGCACTGCATCTGGACTGCAGAGCGAGACCCTGCCTCAAAAACAAAACAAAATCATCAACAGTTCAGACTTGAAAAGGCTTGACAAGGTTGGGGATTTAGCTCAAGTGGTAAAGTGCTTGCCTAGCAAGCACAAGGCCCTGAGTTCGATCCCCAGCACCACCACCCCCCAGAAAAAAGAAGAAAAAGAAAAGGCTCGACAAGAGCCAAGACAAATGGTCCTAAAAGAGCTGAAAAAACATAAATCTGATGCAAACTGAAATAGGAATAAATGCAAATAAAAGGGACATTGCTCAAATCAGGAGTAGCTGCTCCTTTTTGTATGTAACTAGGGCAAAAGTAAATCAATAAAAAACATACTATAACTCTTGCCTTTGAGAAAGTCTTTTCTATTTTGAACACATACAGGAATGAGAAAATATAATCTGGCCAAGCTCAAGACACAGAAACAGTGATGGGCATTGTATCACACACTTGCTTCTCCGTATCAGAAAAAAAAAAAAAAAAGAAAAGAAACACACTTGTAATCCCAGCACTCAGGAGGCTGAGGCAGGAGGACCACTGCAAGTTCAAGGCCAGCGTGGACTACAAAGTGAGACCCTGTCTCAAAAAACAAAAACTGGGGCTGGGGACTTAGCTCAGTGATTAGAGCGCCTGCCTTGCAAGCGCAAGGCCCTTGAGTTCGATCCCCAGCACCACAACAACAAAAAAAACCAAAGACATGCAGAAACATAAACCAGCCTCCTCATTTGGTGGATGACTGAGGCCAGGTGACTGTTGCAGAGTCTGACTTCCGGTTCGTTTCCTCCAGTGAGGTCACTCAGGACAAAACAGGAATACAACATCCCTGAGGAAGCAACCCTGCAAGAGCAAAAGGCTGTGTGCCTGCCATTCCTCATTGCACTAGTGAAGCAGGAAGTTTAAAACAGGAAATGATTAATTATGTTAATTTACCACGATAAAGGTGATTGCAATTATTGAAAACGATTTTAAAGGCTATGTAGATGTGCTCGCTTCAGCAGCACATATACTAAAGGCTATGTAGAAACCCAGAAAATATTTGGGATGTGATGGCAAGTGGAAAAAAGTAGAGTATGAAAGCAGAGATAGTGTAATGCAAGCCACGGCCGAGCGCGAATTGCGGCTCTCCTCTGCCAGCTGTGGAGCCTCTGGGAGTCTGCTCGGCCACTCTGAACCTCAATTTTATTGTCTCACAAAGGATAATAGTATCTATCTTGTAGGAGTGTTTTGAGGCTAAATAAGAGAATGTGAGAATGTCTGCTGCTGTTTGTATTAAGAACAAATATATAAGGACACACAAATGTTCACTGTTAACCACTCTTCTGATTATACCACAAACTCTACTCTGCATGTGCTCAACGAAAACTGGAAAGTAAGATGCAAAAACGAAAACTACAATGGAAAGAGGACAAGATTTTAAGTATGTGTTTTACCTTTTCTCTAATAATGGTACATCAGGGTTGGGGATTTAACTCAAGTGGTAGAGCACTTGCCTAGCAAGCACAAGGCCCTGAATTCGATCTCTGCCACCCCCCCCACAAAAAAATAATGGTACATCATTTCCCATTTTTTAAAAAGGCATTTGAAATAGGGACCAGAAATCAGCATCCCTGGGCACTGGGTCCCACCTCCAGGTGCCAGGGCACCCCACAGTCACTTCCCAAGCTCCATGGCACCTGCCAAGAGGGAAGGGCAACAGCAGCCTGGACCCACAGCGGTGAACCCCAGAAGGCCCTGTTTTAGTCAGAGTCATTCATCCATGCACACCCATCCACTCATCCACGCACTTCTGTGAATTACTGTCGTACACAAAGAATTGTGCTATGTATGAGTCTGGAAAAATCTCCGTAATACTGTAAGTGGAAAAAAGCAAGCCTCAGAACATTGTGTGTAGAATGCTACTATTTGTATTAAAAATAGATATATAAATATACATATTTAAAAACTTGTAAATGCATAGAATTTCTCTGAAAGAATACACAAGATATCAGTAACAGTGATTAACTGGACAGAGGCGTCAGAGGTTGCCTCCGCTGGAAGGGTACTTTTTATTGTATGCTCTTTTGTACTACTGAATGTTTTACCATGTGTATGTATTACTTTTTAAAACAAAAAAATAAAGGAAAACTGCCAGATGCTGAATATACAGTGGTGAACGGGACAGAGGTTCCTTAGTCTTCGGGAAGGCAAAGTGTGGGACCTGCTGGGCCACAAATGTTAAGTTTAAGAAAAAACAAAAACACAAAAAACCCCAGACAGTTTACATAAGTTAAAGGGAAAATTCCTTGTACAACAATTAGCTCATAGTAACTCGGCATATCATCTTACAGAGATAAAGCAGTTGGAGAATAAATCCTAGTCATCCGTCAAGCCTCCGAGCGTATCGAATGGTAGTTTCTACCGAATGCGGATCTTATCTGTTTAACTCAGTCGGCAGCAGCTAAGTGCCTGTTCCAGCAAGCGTTCTCTGCTGATGACAAGCGATAGCACGCACGTTGGAAACACTGTGAGAGACAAGATCAGGAGACTGGACTAGGCAACGTTTTCTGGACAGACCTCAAAACACAATGGTCTTCCAATGGCAAAGGAATTCCTAATGAGAATGACCGGTCGCAGGAAGGCTGCCTGCTTTGGCGGCAGGTGTGACCTGCAGGGCCCTCCTGGGGGTAATGGGGCATAAATAGTCTCCAAAGAGCACTGAGCACTCGTTGGGCACCCCAAATGTTAGAGAAATAGAGAAGCAGCCATGGTCACTAAGGCAGCAAAGGGCTCGACGGGCTTGACACAGCACCATCGTCACAGGTGGCCCAACACAACCGTCCTTTAACATCTCAGCCTCAGTCTTCTTCTCTGTAAAATGGGGAATAACTGAGATCTTTGTGAAGGTTAGCGGCACCAGAAAGTGTTTAGAAAGAGGCTGGGCGCATGAGCAGGACTTAAACTACTACAACAGCACAATCACTAGATCATGGAACGGTGTGCCCGCCAACGCTTAACTGCTAAGCAGCATCCCAGGGTGAAGAGCAACAGGTGGGCACCACTTCAAGCCCAAAGGCAGGCATGGCCTCCCCACCTTGGGTATGTTTTACGAGTCAGAAGGAGCTGGCACATGCACGCTCTCTAAGAGGCTGAGAGGGAGCTGGACAGAAACACAGTTCCACTTGGAAGGGAGGGACCTGTGAGGCTGGGGTTTGCTGAGAGCTGGCTGTAAGCAGACGCCAGCCCATGACCCTGGGCGCCCTGTGAGCAGCTTGGCCTTCTCCTGCCCCAAGAAGGGGACGTGTCTCTGCCCTGCGACTTGCCACCTCCTCTGCCTGTGCCCAGCAACCGCTGTTTCGGAGCGGGCAGGAATTCAGCCATCCCCCCACGTCCCTCTCCTCCAGGACCTTCTCTTGTGAGTGGCCCCAGAGTCTGGGCTGGCTCTGGCTTTGCAGGCAGCTGGGGCCTTGCCAGGAAGGGGAATCAAAACGCTACAGATGACAGAGTTTGGAACTGAGGCAACACTAACCTTTCCCGCAATCTGGCATTTGACACAGGGAGAAAAAACTATTGGTTTTTTTTTCCGATTGTGAAAAGGTCAGGCATATTTATCTGACTTAATTTATAACTCATGCCTCTCATTAAAGATCACCTCCAAGAACCCAGTGAGTACCACTCCCCGGGACTGCACTGGACCCTTCAGGCCCAACCCCAGGCCCGGGGTACCCCCGAATCCACTGTCCCCCAACTCTGCTCCCAGCTCTACCACAATGAGTTCCCTATGGCAGAGGCAATCGCAAGGTCTCTACTGCTGCGAGAAAAGGTCAGAATTCCTCCTCTCCACCTGTCACCCATACAGGGTCTCCCGAAGCATAAAACTCCTCTGCAGGAAAGAGGGAGACACCCGAGAAGACTTCAAAGGCCTTAAAGTCAATGCCACCAGCCCAGGGGAGGCCTGCAAGGTGACTGCACTGGTCCCAAGACCCTGCCCCTCCAGAAGGTCTCCAGAGAGCAGAGAAACAGGGACTCCTGGCCTCCCGCCCAGGAAGGGCCCTCAGCTGAGCAGGGAAGGCCCGTGACTTGGAGAGGAATACAACAGCCTGCCTGCGTGGTAAGAAGAGTTTTTATTGAAATATAGTCTGAGCAACACGAGTGCAGCCGAGCAGAGGAGGAGCTGGCCTGCCCGGGCAGCAGCCTCTCTAATGGCACAGGAGCAAGAACACACACACCCCACGCCTGTGTGCCCGGAACCCCAAGGTCAGGGAAGGCAGGGCAGCAGCAGAAGCCAGGCCCCACCCGCTGCACCTTCAGAAGGTATCTGGCTTTCAGCACCTGCCTGCCTCGGCTGCACCTCCTGCCATCCCCAGTTCCAAACAAAGGTGTACTCAAGTTTCTCCCACCCACAGAGACACAAGGAGCCAGTGTGACAATTAGTTCTCAGGACTGTTTCGGGGGAAAAGAACCAGAAAAGACAGGAACGGCAAGGCGACTGAGGGCCCTGGCCAATGCAGGCCGGGCAGAACACTCTCCCAGAGGGGCTGTGTCACACACAGTGCCTCTCCTCCTCCTCAGGCCCTGAGGGGCCGCCCTGGCTGAAGGCAGCAGCAGGGACCTCCCAGATGAGCACAGGCCGAGGGTTTGGCTTTCAAGCTGAGCTGACAGCACTGCAGGGGGGCCACATAAGCAGCCTGGGGTTGGAAGGACACAGACAAGAGATGGGTACCAAGAACCAGCACAAAGCCATAAATAACAGAAGCGAAATCAGAGCCCGGAGGGTCCTGGGCAACCCCACCTTTCCTGTGGCTGGGGACACTCAGCTCAGGGCGCAGTGGCTATACTCCCAAGGGCACAGCCTTGGACTTTCCACAGTCTGTGAGGCAGTGGGACACCGGGGCCCCACCCCGGCCACACACACTGCCAAGCCTCTGGTCACACCTGAGGGGACAGTGTGAGGCTGTCCTGGTCCTGAGAGGCCTCTGCCTCGCTCTGTGCATCCTGGGTCTGGTCCTCTGCCCGGCCCAGGCCCAACAGTCCCCTGGCCTCTGGGTCAGCTGACAAAGGCCCACCAGCACATTCTTCTAGTCCGTTCTCTCTCGTTGCCATGGCCGCCTCGTCCCCAGAGCCCTCCTCTGGCTCAGACGCCTCCACCTTCACCTCCACTATCTCCTCCTCCTCTTCCTCCTCCTCCTGGTCTCGCACCTTGTGGACGATGAAGAGGTGGCGGCTGAGGGAGCTGGCGGAGGTGTAGCACAAGCCGCAGAGGAGACACTGGGCAGTGGAGCTGTCCACCTGGTGCTGAGGTATGTGGCTCTGGAACTCCAGCCCCGAGTCCGTGGCAAAGCTACATTTCGCACACTGGAAGAGGGATTTATGCCTTTTCGGGGGAGGGACAGTCGCGCCATTGCTGGTGCCTGGAGAATCCCCTGCTCCGCTGCGGGGTCTCTTCAGATGGTTCACCTGAGAGCAGAGACGGCGTGAGCAGAGCCCCCAGACACTCCCACAGCCGCCAGAAGCCCAAAGGCACCACCCAGGCAGGCTCACCCAGCCATCAACACAGCTTTGGTTCGGTTGGTCCCAGTTCTGTGGTTGTGGATTGTTTTTATTTTTGTTTCGAGACAGGGTCTCACTAAGTATCCTAGACTAGCCTTGAACTTGCCATCCTCCAGCTAGAATTATAGGTGTGAGCCAACATGCCTGGCCTCCAGTTCTTCTAAGAGGTACTGCACTTGTGGCATGAATTCCAAATACACAGAGAGGATACAGAGCAAACAAAGTCCTCCTATGCTCCTCTACTCTCCAAAGAGCACTGCCGCCCCTCCAAGACACCTGCGTATGCACAGACGCAAAACTGCTGTCCTCTACCTAATGGCTGCATGTCACACACGTGTCTCGTCACCTGCGGTCTAACGTGATGGCAGCACACAGGCCACCATGGGGGTAATGTCCCCGCTGCCGGCGTTAACTACTAGCTTTGCTATCGCCATGGCGCTGCAGCAAGCCTCTGAACACACTTCTTTATGCCCAAAGCCAAAGCTCTCGAAGGGAGGAGCCCAGAACCAGGATGCAGGGCAGGGTGTGTGTGCTGTGGGACAGGGACAGAGCTGCATTTTCCTCAGGAACTGATGTTGCCAAAAAACCAGCTGATGCCCGGCGTACTGTGTGTGCGAAGGCCTCTGGACAGCCAGCAGCCCTGAAGAGCCAAGAGTAAGCAGCCCTCTACTGGCTGGAGCCGGCCTGCAGTGGCAGGAGAGCAGGCTGCTACTGGCATCCCAGCGCATGTGGCAGAGATGAAGTCACAAGCAAGGGGCCTGGAGAGCAGGTTCTAGGCCTAGCTCTTCCTGTGAGGAGTGGGGCAAGGAGGAGCCTCGGTCCAGCACCACCTGACAAGGCCACCCTGCTGTGAAGTTGAGACAGGACAATGTGCATAAGAGCACCCAGGGTCCACAGAGAACAGTGACGGGGACACCAGCAGCGGAAAGCTGACGGGCTGCCTCCTGGGTCTCACAGCAGACTAGAGTACCCACGCTGAGAGAAGCAAATCACTCCAGCTGCTCCATGGGCCCCCACCCACTCAGCCCTCTCCAGCTGCAGCCTGGCAGGCAGCTCACCTGAGGGGAATGTCCACCCGGAAGTCTGACTTTGGATGTCTGGCTCAGATCAGGGTTCCTGATCCCGTGCATAAGGCTGATGTGGCTCTCCAGGAGGGAGGGCCGGGGGAAGCTGGGAGGGCCCTCGGTGCAGTACCTGCAGGAACACAGCCAAGGCTAGTGAGACCCAGATGCCCACTCCCCTGGTGCGCTTTGGCACCGATGCAGGAGGGAGTCGGGACAGGCAGAGGGCCATGTCCCAGCCCGCCTGGTGCAGGTCAGATGCCTGGTCCTCAGCATGGTCTTGCTCCCCATTCTCACTGCCAGAGGCCCCACTGTGACAGGGCTGGGGCACATCCCACAGAACAGGCGCAGTCACCAGGGAGGCACAAGCTCACAAGGCCGTGCCCCTCTTAGACCTCAGGGCTCTGCACTGGGACTGGCTGTGCAGGGGACCAGGAGGGAGGCAGGAAGGTGCAGGAGCTAAAGGGGCCTCGGGCCACCCTGCACACTCACCCACATGTGTAGACCTTCTTCACGGTGTCGTGGTTGTTGCGGATGTGTTTGCGCAGGCTGTTGGGGGTGTGGAAGGACTGCTCACACTGCCGACACGGGTACCGCTTCAGCGTCTAGGGGGAGGTGACATGTCACCAAGATCAGAACCAGAAGGCATTCTGGGGGAAATCTCAGATGATGTGGGAAGGAGGGAACCAAAACCCTCAAGATCTGTGGCACCCACAGTGTCCAAGGCACTGAAAGATCCCCAGGAGCCACTCACAGGACCGAAGCCCAGACTCACGTGGCCACACTCACCCGCCCGTGGCTCTTCCTCATGTGGGACACGTAGCTCTCCCGGTCGGGGACCCACTCCTGGCACTCCTGGCAGGCCCAGCCTGCGCTCCTCAGCCGGGGCCTGGCTTCAGCCCTGCGGTGGGCTTCGGGCCTACCCCAGCGGCCCACAGACAGGGAGCTGCCTCGGGCAGCCACACTAGCAGCCGGGGGCTCTGTGGGCACTCGAGAGCCAGGGCGGCTTGAGGACGTGTCTGCTGCGGACTGCAGGCTGGACAACTCGTCCACGTTCCGGGGGACTCCGTGGGTGCTCTGGGAGTAGGAAGAGTGGTCACTGACTGGGCGAGGGGCGAGAGGCCCAGCGTCAGACCCTCGGCCTCTTGCCCCGGGCACCCCACCTTGACGTGCTCCATCAGTTCCGGCTTCTGCAGGAATAGGAGCGGGCACTCAGGGCACTTGAAGACACCTGCCTGAGTCTTGCTGACATTCTGGTAAAAATGCTGCTGAATGTGCCTCTTCTTGTTGAAGACCATCTCACAGGAGCACTTATAAATGAGCCTGATGAGACAAGTCCCAGGTGTGAGGCGGCCATGGCTCTGCTGGCAGAACCACACAGCCCCTCCACCCCTTCACTGCTCTCCCCACACCAGGGCTGGGCCAGGAGAGCCCTGCCCGAGTCCCTGCCTCCGGATGTCTTTAGGAGACTCAGTGGCCTCGCCACTAGCCTCCACATCCAGGTCCATCCTGACAGCACCCGGGGCCACGCCTCTCTGCACTCACTGGGAGGGTCGGTGGGGCTGGGAGGGGTGCTGGGTGGCGCTGTGGTCCGCAGTGCTGCTGGCAGTCTTGAAGGCCATGGGGCAGAATGCACATTTGTGGAAAACCTGGCAGTGTCGCTCCTGGATGTGGCTTTTCAGCAAGGCCAAGGTCAGGTGGACGACACCACAGTGGATGCACCTGGACAAGAGAGGCGGGGTGTCAGACAGAGGTGCTACTGCTGGGGGCGAGGATGGAGGCAGGACAGTGCCACCCTGGGCCTCCCCCTGGCCACGGCGGAGGCTCCCCTCTACACGTACATCCTGGGCACGCCTGAGCAGCACCCCCCAGGTCCAGGGCACGTCTTCAGCAAAGCCGAAACCTGAGCCCATCTGAGAAGGCTGGGAGGGGTGAGGGAGGAGACTGCTTACCAACAACAGTCTCAGTGTGGAGTGCAGAGGAGCTGCGAAGGCCTCTGCCTGCCCCTGGCTGGCGCCCAGCGAGTGGAACGGACACCTACAGTCTGGAAAGGTGGTACTCGCGGTGTGACTGCCAGACTGAGCCCAGGAGGAAGCACTCGAGAGGACCCACAGTGAAGATGGGACACTGACCACATTTCAAGCACTTAGAAGCCACACACAGCTGGTACTGTTCTGGATGGTGTGGGTCTAAAGTGTGCTGATGCCTCCTCAGCAAGACGGTGGTGACCTTTTATTTGCTGTTTGGAGATGCAGTCCCACTAAGCTGCCCCGGCTGGCCTTGATCGTTGAGATCCCCCTACCTCAGCCTCCTAAGCAGCTGGGATTACAGGTGTACACCACCACACCTGGCTCAACTTTGCATTTCTTCTCCCTACCAATCTGTATTTTCTGACTTTTGTTGGGGAGGTATATATTTTTGTAATATATGAAGAACCCAGGTCCTCAATAAAAAATTCTCCTAAATCATTCTTCTGAAATTGAGGCCATGTGAAACTCTCTTCAACCCCAAAGCATCCCTATGAACTACTTATTTTCTCCCAGTGTGAGGACCCAGGCCCCGCCACTGGCAGCCTTAAGCTTCCCGGTGCTTCTCGTGCTCGGTGTTTCCTCCTGCTGCACACGCACACAGGTCTTCCCTCCAAGAGGAGACGCCTTCCTTGTGCCTGCTCTTTGTGTTCCTTTTGTTGCAATACTGCCTGGCCCTATGACCTTGAAAGTTCAGTACACCTTAGAAGACAGGCTGCTGCTGACTGAAAGAAAGGCCAAGTCGAGTGTGGTGGTGCACACCTGTAATCCCAGCACTCAGAAGGCTGAGGCAGGAGGATTTCCCTGAGTTTGAGGCCAACCTGGGCTACGTGGTGAGTTCCAGGCCAGCCTGAACTACATAGAGAGACCTTGTCTCAAAAAAAAAAAAAGAAGAAAAAAGACAAGCTTTCTCTTAAGAAGTCTCTGACTCCTAAATATTAATTTTATTAGTTTATTAGCCGATTTCACAATCTACATAAATCATCGCAGGATCCTGGCCAATCCATTTTCTTCCTTGAATCAGTGGGATTTTGGTGGTAGGAACAACAGGCTCACCGCCGCACGCAATGAGCAATGAGGGACCAGAACACTGTTGGCGATGAACTCTAAAGGGCTTTCGTTGCTGTCTGTACACGCTTTAAATTACACAATTTCTATGCAAGCTCCTTATTTTATTTTCTTTCCCATTACACAAAACAGTGAAACTTGAGGATGTGGGTTCAATACTCAGAAAACACACACACACACACACACACACACACACACACACACACACACGAACTACCAGTATACACAAAGTACTTCCCTACTACAATGGTGCCTCGGTTCACAAACTCAATTCTCTCCATGATTCTGGCTGCAAACCAAACTGGACAAGAACCAAATCAAATTTCCCCATAAGTCAACACTGAATCTCATCACTGAAGTTGATCCAGTTCTTGTCCAAGTCGGTTTGTGAGCAGAATCATGGGAAGAATCAAGTTTGTGAACTGAAGCACCACTGTATAAGGCAGTCATGGCAAACCTTCGAGAGCTTTCAGAGATAACAGCCCACTGCGGCACATGTGCCACAGGTTCACTGCTACTGCTACAAATTAGGAGGAAAAAGTACTCCACATAGATCCAAATACATCTAAAGTTGCCCAGTACACTTGATATATGGAAAGCGGTTCTCTCTCTTACGTGGCTTCATCTGTGCAGTTTGACTAAATTCTTCCAGAAATAATATAAATATAGTCCTCTCAAATGCCACTGCGAACCTGTTCGATGTGGTAGATGTTCTGTGAGAAACTTCATCCAAAGTAAGAACACAAGGAGTAAAAGAGTATGTGCCTCAGTGAAGCACAGAGTCTAGTGGAGCTGACACGCCAAAGCAGAATCCAGCCTCACAACACCACCTCTGACTGCTTTTTTTAAAAGAAAGGAAATAATTATAGAATAATTGTATGTTGTGAAATATGTAAAGTTTCAGAAAAGAAAATACAGCCTAAGACATTTAACTCTGCTAATGATCACAAATAAGAAAATAACATTATTAAAAGTCCTTGTAGGAAAATGGATGCACTTTGAGACAATAATGTTAAGGGAAATAAATCAGACATGCGGCTTAAATATCCCATGATTTCTCTTCTATGAGAAACCTGAAATATAAATAATTTAAAGAGCAAAATGAAAGACAATAGGAAACAGGGAGGTAGATCTTTTGCAAATGAGAAAAGGACCAAGAGATGAGGAAAGAGGTGGGGAGGGGAAGAGAAGGAGAAGGAAAAAGAATTAAGATGCATTTGGTCCATGTACCAACTCCCCACAATGGATGCCATCATTACGTACTGCAAATGTACTAATACAAAACAGTCTAAATTTTCTTCCTAGAGAAATCACTGCTGCTCCTTGAATGACCAACAAAGAACAGAACACACGATAAAATTCTAAAATACACATCGAATGTGCAGAGACACATTTCACATCAAACACATCCACTGCATAGTGATATAAACATATAATATTTTTGGCTTTTACACTGTCTTCAAGAAAAAGCAAAAGTAATGTAAAACAAATAAGACCGTAAAACCCTGTTGTGGAATTCAGTGAAGTGGAACACATCTATCTTTTTTTTTTTTTTCTTTTTTTTGGTACTGGGGATCAAACGCAGGGCCTTGTGCTTGCCAGGTAAGCGCTCTACCACTGAGCTAAATCCCCAGCCCCTCATCTATCTTTTTAGAATTTACTAAATAATATTTAAAGTCAAAAAAGTGGGAAGGAATATTTGCAAATCATATATGTGTGTGTGTGTGTGTGTGTATAAATAAAACAAGGGATTTATATCCAGAATATACACAGAACACTTAACAAGTCAATAACAAGACAGCAACCCAATTTTTAAAACAGGCAAGGAATCTGAAAAGACATTTCTCAGAGACACAAATGGCCAATAAGCACATGAAGAGACGCTCATGCTCCACACCATTAACCATCAGGAAAAATGCAAATAAGATACCATCTCATGCCTACAAGGGTGGTTACAATCAAACAGCTGGACAATGGCAAATGTTGCCCAGGATGTAGAGCTTGAACCTGGGCACACTCTTTGTAGGTACACAGCCGTGTAGAAAAATAGGCTAGCAGGTTCTCAAGAAGTTAAACATAAAAGTTATGACTTGGACCAACTGTTCTGCTCCTAGGCGTCTACTCAAAAGGAAAACACGTCCACACAGTAACTCATGCACGTATGTTCATTAGAGTGTTCTTCATAACAGGCAGGAGATGGAAACAGCCCAATTCCCATCAACTGATGAATGAATGAACAACACGTGGTCTATCCACACAACGGAATAGCATTCAGCCATGAAAAAAGAATGAAAGACTGATACATTTTACGACACATCTGAATCCGAAAAATATTTATGCCAGGACCACATATTATACGACTGCCTTTATATGAAATGTACAGAAGAGGTAACTCTACAAGGCAGAAAGTAAATTAGTGGGGCCCACGGTTCCAGGGACAGGAGGATTGGTAAGATGGGGTTTCTTTTTGGATGGTGAAAATGCCTGAAATTATTTGTGGTGATTGTAGAACTCTGTGACTGTATTAAAAATCATCTTTGTATTCTGAGTATCTAGCACAATGCTAAAGACAGTAAGTATACATATGAAAGATGAACTAATTCAAAATTTCTGAAATTCCAATGAGCAGAAAACATGATGATATTTAGTCAAAATTAATATTTAGAAGTCAAAACAATAAAGTGGAAATTCTCAATTAGGAGACCTGATTGGGTCAAAGAAAAAGTTGCAGATCTATAACACTTAGAGTAAGCTTTGACCAATTTGATCTTTTTCCTCAAAATGACTTCTTGCTTATAAATATCTGGCACAACTGTGGTGGCATAAAAAAAATTGTGGTGGTCCACGCCTGTAATCCCAGCCCTGTGGGAGGCTGAGGCAGGAGAATCCCAAGTTCAAACTCAGCCTAGGGAATTTAGTGGCTTAGCAAGATCCTGTCTCAAAAAAAAAGGAAAGAAAAGAAAAAGAAGAAAATGCTGGGGATGTAGCTCACTGTGAAAGCCCTGGGTTCAATCCCATATGGCAAAAATTTAAAAAAAAAATTGATACGGGAGATTCAGTTATTCAGTTTAAAATAAGAATTTTCTTGGTTTCACTCTCAAGCTGATCATTTTTTCCATCTCAGGTTTTGTTTTTTACAACATGACAAAAACTAACAAAATAAAGATACTAGAGCCCTCTGAGTTTTGAGTCTTACAAAAAAGTTGGCTAACTTTTGTTAATGAAAACTAGAACATTCCAAAACACTGCAATTAGTAAACTGATTATCAAAACAGTACTTTAAATTTACTATGGCAAACACAATAACTTTATGAGCAAACAAATTAACAAATTATATATTCTAATTGCCCCCAAACCTTCCGCTTCTAATCTTTTTCCCTTTTTCCTTCAGTCTATGTGATACCGGGGGATCAAGCCTAGGAGCACTCTACCATGGAGCTACAGCCTTAAGCCCTTTAGATTTTTATTTTGAGACAGGGTGCCCAAGCTGGGCTTGAATTTGCAATTCTCCTGCCTCGGCCTCCTGAGTAGTTGGGATTACAGGCGTGCACCCACCATGCTCACCTTCACAGGTATTTTTTTAAACTACTCATTTTCTTCCCTCTTGCTCTTCCTATCTTCTACAGTATAATCATGTCTGTTCACACACCAACCAACATTCTTGCACTACCAGGCCGCTAAGACCAAACTTCAGTCTTTAAACGAGTTCTAGGCTAGGGAAGGACGAGCCAGCAGGCCACACCAGGAGAGGGAGCCGGGCAGCACCCACCTGTAGCCCACCTTGCGGGCATAGTGCAGGCAGTTCTCCTTGACGTGGGTCTGGAAGTAGGCTGAGCGACACAGGACTCCACACTCTGGGCAGCAGTAGGGGGACTTGTGCGCGTGAATCCGCTGGTGTGCACAGAAGCTGCACTGGTTGGGCAGCAGCATCTGGCACACCTGGCACGTCTAGGAAAGAACACCGAGAAAGCAGGTCACGAGATGCCACAGCCCTGTGGCTCTCCCAGGACGCGGATCTGAGAGCCTCTTCCCAGCCGCTCACCCTGCCCGCTCGCCCAGGATACCGGCAACACCCAGACCTCGCCACAGGTGTCGACACAGAAGCTCACAGCCTGCACGTCCCCCTGTGCCTCTGGGACTGCAGCTCCTCTGTCCTGTCCAGGGAAAAGCCCAGGCAGGCGTCGGCGGGGAGCACCCCGAGCTGTGCCTGCCTGCACGACTCACTGCGAGGCCACTGACCCAGGGCCCGGGACGACAGGGAAAGATCCCACCTTAGCCAACCAGTGCAGAGTGACAGGTGCCACTGAACATACCACCCAGGGCTTCTGACAAACGGTACGGGACAAAGACAGACACAAGAGAGAGGGGCAGGGATGCCGCCAGTGCAGAGCGCTTGTCTGGTATGCGTGAGGCCTGGCTTCCAGCCCCAGTACCAAGAAGGAAAAGAAGTTTAAGAGATACTTTCAACCAGTTGGAAGGCACAGCCCTCGAATGAATCTTGACTCAAACAAGCGACTGTAAAAAGGAAGAACACAATTTGAGACATGTGAATACTAATTTCATGATAATATTAGCATCTTTTACACTTAAGATTTGATAAGAAATTACTGGGGTTGGGGATTTAGGTCAGTGGTAGAGCACTTGCCTAGCAAGCACAAGGCCCTGAGTTCGATCCCCAGCACCCGCCCTCTCAAAAAGTGACAAAAAAAAAAAAAAAAAGAAATTATTGCTAATTTTTAGATGTGTTGTTGTCTTTATGTTTTTGAAGGAAAAAAAGAGCTTTATCTTTCTGAGCTTGCTGTAAAGCTATAAACAACAGCCTGCTGTGCCTGGAGCTCACTGTGGCCTTGTGGCACTGCAGGGAGAGCGGAGCATGGGTCTTGGGTGGGCTCCCCCACGACACATGGCCTGCCCACAGCCACCAGGCCCACCTCCCACACACTGAACCCTCCAACACCGTCAGCCAAGGTGACGGCCTCAGGTGTTTGTTACAGTAATAGAAAGCTAACTAACACAGAACTACATACTAAAATATTTACAGATACGATGATGCTGGAATCTCTTTAAATAATCCATCCATTGTGGGAGAGCAGTGGGTAAGAAAATATATGAAACAAACGGGGCCACAGTTGACAATTATTACTGGAAGGTTCATTAAAACACTCTGTCCACTTTTTTTTAAAGACAGGTTCTTGCTATGTAGTCCAGGCTGCCTTGTTTTGTTTTGTTTTTTGACACAGGTTCCTACACAGTTCAGGTCCAGGCTGGCTTTGCACCTACTCTGTAGCCCACGCCAGCCTTGAATGCACAGTGACCCACCTGCCTCGGCCTCCCACAGCTGAGACTGCAAACATGTGCCAGCACGCCCGGTTCTTTCCAGGTTTGTATATGTTTGGGACGCTCCATAATAAAAAGTTCTGGAGGCTTTCCTAAAGTATGTATTCTAGATGCAGAACAGCATACACAGGGTACTATCTTTGTGTAAGAGAGGAGAAACACACACACACACACACACACACACACACACACACACCCACACCCCTACAGAAAAAAAGGGGAGTAGAGGGATAAAACGAGTCAAGTGTGGGGCGCACACCTGCAATCCCAGCACTTGTAAGGCTGAGAGACGGGAAGATTGCCATGAGTTCAAGACCAGCCTGGGCTACACAGCAAGACCCTGTCTCAAAAAACAAAACAAACTAACACAAAAACTAAACGAAAACCTATTTTTACAGCTCTGTTCCTTCCTGTATAAGGAAGGAGGGAACAGAGTGAAAAGGTCAGGGATGAAAGTGAGACTTTCCTGCATGTGCCTTGTTTTATGCTTTTAATTTTGAAATCACATGACTATTTTATATCATTTTTAAAACTAAGACAGCCAGGCATGGTAGAGCATCTCTATAATCCCAGAACTCTGGGAGGCTGAGGCAGGAAGATTGTGAGTTTGAGCCCAGCCTGGGCAACTTAGCACTTAGCAAGACCCTATCAATCAATCAATCAATCAGTCAATCAATAGGGTAGGAATGTAGTTCAAAGCAAAGGCCCTGGGTTCAATCCTCAGTTCTACAAAATTAAGAAATAAATATTCAGGAGGTTACATCATGCCCATTAGGATAGTATTATAAAAGATAATAAGTGTTGTGAGCATGTGGAGAACCTGGTACCTTATATCCTGTTGGTGGGAATGTAAAATAGTGTAGTTGCCGGAAATAATATGGTAGTTCCTCAAAAATTAAACACAGAATTACCATATGATCCAAAATGCCATTTCTGGGAGCTTAATGAAAAGAATCAAAAGTTAAGTCCGAAAAAACACTGTTATACCCACATTCCTATTTACATTATTCAGACTAATAAAAAATGGAAGAAACCCAAGTACCCATCAATAGATTAATGGATAAACACAAGTATATGCACACAGAAAATAGTGTTCAGCCCTTCAAAAGGCGCAGGCTATCAACACAGTGACCCTGAGGACACGCCAAGTGAGACAAGCCCAGGGCAAAGCGACAAACACTGCAGAGTCCACTGGCAGGAGACCCCCAGAGTAAGCAGTCAAGTTTCCCGAGACAAAACAGAACGATGCTGTCGGGGGCTGGGGGAGGGCGAGACAGGAAGCTGCTGTCTCAAGGGCGCAGGGCTTCAGTTTTGCAAGACGGAGAGTTCTGGAGATTGGTTGCGCAACAGTGTGAACGTGCTCAACACTGCTGAACTGTCCACACAGAAACAGCTAACAGGGAATGTATGTATTCTAGCACAATTTAAAAATCTAATAGAGGGGGATTCTTAGAACACCATTAGATTGTCAGAAGAACATCAACTCACAATTCTGAAAACTCTTCAGGAAAGGAAACAAATTGACTATCCTATTGCCTAACACAAACTGTATTTTAGAGCAACCAAGAGCAAAAGACTTCCTGGAAGAGGGAAAGATATTTTATATAGAATTCTGACTAACAAAAAAGAAAGAATAAAATTAGAAAAATACACTTTTGCAACTCAATAAACAGACTCAAGCAGCGATTACCGACGGATACTAAAACCAGTAGGCAAAAGGTAGGGAGCTTGCCAGGAATGGTGGTACATGCCTACAATCTCAGTTACTCAGGAGGCTGAGGCAAGAGGATCACAAATCCCAGGCCGGCCTCAGAAACTTAGCGAGATGTTGTCTCAAAATTTAAAAATCAGCCAGGTGTTGTGGTGCACACCTACAATCCCGGCAATTGGGAGGCTGAGGCCGGAGGGTTGCCGTGAGCAGCCTGGGCCACATAGTGAATTCAAGACCAGCTTGAAGCTCATAGAGAGACCCTCTCTCAAAAAAAATAAAAATAAAAATAAAAAGCCTGGGGATGCAGCTCAATGTACCCAGGGTTCAATTTCCACTACCACCAAAATAAGTGGAGAAGTTTTAAATGAAGGGCTCAGAATATCACCACCTAAACTCACTCATCAAGTCAGCATCGTTAAAGTGAGATAATCAGACATTTGTGTCTCCTGCAACCAAGCAAAAGGAAAGCACGGCACCCCTTCACCTTTAAAACCGCATCTAGATGTGACCAATCCCTCCCTCCCTCTCTAGTCCTCTTTCCCTCCTTCTGCTGGCCGTACTGAAACTGTATGCAGCTGGGCACAGTGGCACGAACCTGTATTCCCAGCACTCCAGGAGGCTGAGGCAGGAGGACTGCAAGTTTGAACCGAGCCTGGGCAACTTGGCAAGACCCCGTCTCAAGACAAAAATCGAAACAGCTGGTGATACCGTTGTCAGACGGTGCAAGGCCAGCAGTCCTTCCGGGATCTTGCTGCTCCACTCAAAGAACTGGATAGGACAGCTGATGAATGTGGAAGTTGAACATTTACTGGAGATAGTAAAGGTATTACAGGCAAGAAAAGTAGAGAGAAGTGTTTTGAACAGAAGGAAAGAAGAAGTGCTCTAAAATGAAGAAAAGAAGTGCTAAGAAGTGGTCTGAAGAAAAGAGAGAAAACACTTTCTGCACACAGAGTGAGCGGGTCACTGGGGGCTGAGAAGACAGCCGCCACGAGGCCCCGCTGCCGTCTTCGATGTCCTCCTCCTGTCGTCAGTCTGGCATTGGAAGCTATCCCACTCTACCATCTGACAGCTCTCCTGACAGCTCGTGCCCTCCATCACCTCCTTGCCACGGAGCTCCTGCCTTGGGACAGCTCATGCAAAGGCCGCGGCTTTAATCCTCAGGATTCCCGAAGGGGAGGGGAGGAATGAGAAGGGGGAGAACAGAAGAGAAGAAAAGAGGAGAGGAGAGGAGAGGAGAGGGAAGAGGCAAGAGAGAGAAAGGAGAGAATCTACCGGGCGTGGTGGCACACACCTGTAAGCCCAGCACTCAGTGGGCTGAGGCAGGAGGATTCCTAGGAGTTCGAGCCCAGCCTGGGCTACATAGTGAGTTCAAGGCCAGCCTGAATTACATAGTGAGAACTGTTTCAAAAAACCAAAAAGAAAAAGAAAAACAAAAACAAAAACAAAAAAAAACCCACCAAAAAGAGGGGTTGGGGATTTAGCTCAGTGGTAGAGTACCTGCCTAGCAAGTGCAAGGCCCCGAGTTCAATCCCCAGCACCACTACCCCCCCCAAAAAAAGGGGAGCAGAGAGACAGGGAGAAAACTATATGCAATTTTTTTCTTATTTTATTTTCAGTGCTCAGGATAAGACCCAAGGCCCTGTGTGGGCTAGGCAAACTCTCTACCACTGAGCTACTCCCTCAGTCCCTCATCAGATCTCTATTGCTAAATTTTAGTTTGCAGACAAAATATGGGGTATATGGGAAAACCTACTTGATGAGGAAGTGACCCTCAGAACTGTCCTGGAAAAGCCTCAGGACACGTGACCCAGTTTCTTCAACAAGTCAAAGGCATGAAACAAGGGGGCTCAGAGGGGCACAGTGGGGAGAGGTGATGTCTCAGACTTTGAGATTAAGAGATAACACCAATAAAAGTGATATGTGGCTTGTGTTCGGATGCTGATTTCAAATAAGCCCAGGCACTAGGGTGTAGCTTAGTGGCACAACACTTGTCTAACATGCACAGTGCCCTGGCTTTGATCCCCACCATTACAAAAAATAAAATTAGCAAAAAAAAAAAACAAAACAAAAAACATGCCTGACTATAAATATTTTTTTTGGTGCTGGGGATTGAACTCAGGCCCCTGCCCTTGCTAGGCAAGCGCTCTACCACTGAGCTAAACTCCCAACCCCAAAATAAATTTTTTTAACCCAGAGTCTCACACTTGCTAGGCAAGCACCTTACCACTGAGTTGCACCCCTAGCCCTAAGAAGACTTATTCCTACATAACTGTGAAAATGTGGATTCACCTTAGGTAATATTAAGGAATTGGTATTAATTTTAATAGTTATGATAATGATAATAAAACAAGAAAACTCCATTCCTTGCGGACCTCTTCCTCCCAAGCGGCTGGGACCCCAGGGGAGTCGGAAAAGACCCTGCAGAGAGGGAGGAGACGGACACTGGGCAGCTTCCAGAGAAGAGCAGAAACCCAGCCTGCTGCTGCAGTCCCTGGACTGGTTGGAGGCCGCCTCACCTTGCCCATGCACTCCCTGCCTGGACACTGGCCCGAAGCCTGGGACTATCACACAGAAACCCAAGCCCAGCGGCCACCGAGGCTGATCTGTGATCCCAGAGCTCAACACCCTCCCCTCCCCTGAGACTCAGGCCACTTTTGGTGGCAGATCGTGCGCACGCAGGACTCCAGAAGCTCAAAGCCCACCAGCCCTCGAGGACACTCCCGGCCTGGCCCTCAGAGGGGAGAAGAGTGCCAGAGGTGGATGAGAAGCACACAGAGCTAGGCTCCTACCCCTAACCTCTGCCTCACAGACTTCAGAAGGCAGGAAAGAAGCAGGGTAGAAAGCCAGGTCCTCAGTACATGATCAGCACTTGGGATGCACGCAACAGGAACACCACAGCCCTGGGGAAGGCTGGCTGGCCACCTGCATCTAGTCACTCACTGGCAGGAAAACACCAAAAAGAGAGGAGAGGAGGAGAGGCCAGAGCGACCCTGTGGCACCCCAGACTCCAGGAAACTGGCGATCTACCAGGCCAGAGCTGCCTCTACCCAGCACTCTTGCAGCCTCACTGCGCACCAGCTCAAACTTTGCTCCCTGAGTCTGGACACCCACCCCTCCCTCAAACTTGACCTCACAGCCCAACTGAAATGCCATCTCCCATGCCATGTCCCTATACCAGCAGTCACCATGAATTACTCCTCAGAGGCACTGTGTGCAACCAGGTTCGTAATCCTTTCTAGCCCCGTCTTAGTCTGTGCCCTGCAGCTGCCTCGTGGTGACAGGTGCCCTTGCTGAGCCGCTGAGCACTGCCAGAGGAAGGTGGCATCCCTCAAGCCGCACAGAGCCTGGGGCACAGCAGGCACTGGGGAAATGTGTGCAGAGCATGACGGCCACCAACACCAGCGTCAGCACAGCCCCGCATGAGCTGAGGTACACAGAGCTGATCTGCTCCTCTCCCAGGTCCTCACACCCTGGCTGCAGGTGACAGGGCAACAGCGCGTTGGGAGGCCACCTCTTTTGACAGGACCTGCTAGTACAGACAGCCACCAATTCAGAGTGCCACTTAAAACAAAGATCTCAGCAACTATAACCAAGAACTGTAACCAGCAGTGGTGAGAACCTGGATAAAGAAAGAGATCACAGGGCCCACCCACTGTCTATCTGCCCTCATTCCTCCCCCTGCAGCCCTGCCGATGGCCCTGCCAAAGTGTCCCCAAGGGGACTTTGCAAAACAGTGTGGCCACAGCAAGGCAGAACAACGAATTACTAAATACACAGTCCTTAACTGAACAGAGCGAAGCACAGAGCAGTGACTCTCCCACCTGGGTCCCCAAGTTCTTTGGGGACAAGCCAGGACTATGCTGACACCTGCCAAAAACCAGGCCCAACAAGAAGCCTGGCAGGCCTGGGTTGGGGGTAGAGCAGACCAAGGAGCACATCCACAAAGCACTCACCACACCTTCAGGGTATCCCCTTGGTTATGTAAGGGGATACCTCTACCCAGCACTCTTGCAGCCTCACTGCGCACCAGCTCAAACTTTGCTCCCTGAGTCTGGACACCCTCCCCTCCCTCAAACTTGACCTCACAGCCCAACTGAAATGCCATCTCCCATGCCATGTCCCTATACCAGCAGTCACCATGAATTACTCCTCAGAGGCACTGTGTGCAACCAGGTTCGTAATCCATTCTAGCCCTGTCTTAGTCTGTGCACTATGTGTCCAGGTGGCCAGAATCCTCTGCTGGGATGCTTCGACCCCACCGCTGCTCCCGCACCCGACACAGAACCCATCGGGCCAGGGGTCTGCTTACCAGCCCCTCGGTTTCCTCCGATGCCCTCTGGAAATGTGCAGCCAGGACCATGTAGTCCCGCATCTGCTTGTGACATTCAGGACATTTGGTTCCATACCGGATGAGCCTCACGGGGTCCGGGTAGAGTGGAAAAGCTGGGGGTGGGGGGCTGCCGCTGCCTGAGGTGGGGCCGTGTCTGGGAGACGAGTAGGGGGCCGGTGCTGCTGCGGCCGGGGTGCTGGCAGACGCCGACACGAACATCTGGTCTGCAGCGATGGGCTTCACGAGCAGCTGCGAGCACTGCATGACGAGCCCCTTGCTCTTGTGGTCTCGGGCGTGACGGAGCAGACTGCACTTGTTGAAGAAGAGCAGCGTCTGTGAGCACAGTGTGCACAGCGCCTCGATGTGGATGCTGCGCCGGCTGTAGTGCTGGCTCAGGCTCTTCTCTAAGGCAAAGGCATCCCCGCACTCCAGGCAGCAGTACCCACTGGCTGGCACGTGGATCCTGCTGTCCGCAGGTGGGCTGAGATTCGGTGCGTAGAGGGGCACGGGGTTGGAGCTGTGCAGGACCTTGTTGAAGACCTCCACGACCAGAGGGGCAGCCTTCTTCACCTGGTGCACAAGGGGCACCGACATCTGTGTGAGCTGGGGCTGGCTCTGTCTCTGCGTGGAGGATTTGGCCGTCACTGATGCGGCGACGCTGTGGGGGACCAGGTTGAGGTTGGCCAGGTGCACGGCTTTGGGTAAGAGGCTGGTGGGGGCCGGGGCCTGTGGGGCTGCGCTCTGGTGCTTCTTGCCCATTTTCGGGCCCGGGGCTGCCCCCTTGGGGAGCTGGGGCACAGAGCCACCGCAGGGAGACGGAGAGTCACCAGCCTTTGTCCCATTCTCATCCCCTTTCCTGGCACCCTGGGGGCTCCCTGAGTTTGTGCCTGCCTCAGGAAGGTGCCCCTCCATGGGTAGGGCTGTGCCCTCATCCCCTGGCACCTCGCCTGGGGCCTCAGCCACAGCGCTTCCTACAGGTGACCCCACAGGGGACCTACTTGGATCATCAGGGTCAGGCAGGATCCTGGTAACCGTCCGTTTGATTTCCCCCGATGACGTCTTGATGGTTTTGATTCTGACTTTGGGGATGGCTGGTGGGGAGCTGGCAGCCACAGACGGGGAGCCTCTGCTGCTGCCGTCACTGCAGATGCTCCGCGGGCTGTCGGATGGCTTCATGCTTTTCCGAGTGGCTTCCAGAGGGCTCCGGGGACTCTTTGGTGACTTGGGCATTTTGGGGCTACCTTTAGAACCCTCTCTGGTGGGCCCTGAGGGATCCTTTGTGTGGCCAGGCTGATCCTCCTTGGCAACACTGGCCACCCTTTTGGCCTGCAGGGCCACCAAGGCTGCAACGCATGAGGACAGCCTGGAATGAGCGGGCTTGAGGCGCTGCCTGGGGGGCATGGAAGAGCAGGCCCCCAGCTCCGGGGTGGGTTTCTTGGGCTCACTGTGGCCAGTGTGGCTGCTAAACTCCAAAGTGTCCCCAAAGAACCGACTGGAATCCAGCTCTCTATGGGGCTCTGTCGCCTTCTGCCCACCTCGCGCGTGCTCCTCCTGGCTCTCCAAGTGCAGGGGGTCGGGCTTGGGTTCTTTCTTACAAAAGTGATCAAACATGTGCAGTTCTGGGACTGGAAACTTGGTCAGTGCCTCCAGGACTGGGCCTCCCACGGTCCCACACCCAGGAGGGGGCGGGAAGTAACTGTCAGAGTGCTTGGGCTTTATCCCAAACCCGTTATCTTTGATGGGATCCTCGGGCTCTGGGCTAGAGATCGGGCTGAACTGGTTGAAGGTGGGTAATGGCTCAGACTTGGGAGGGTCCAGCTTGCCAGAGAAAGCCCTGGTACTGTCTCCATTTAAGAAAGCGGAGTCAAACTTCCCACAGTTGGAGGGGTCTGGAGGCAGATCTGGGCCCCGGAAGCCATTGTGCAGGAGGCTGGGGGTGATGTGGTCTTTCTCTGCCTCGAAGGACTCCTGGCGGCTGGTGTTCTTGACGATGACACTCACAGCCGGCACATCTGGGGTGGATCCTGAGTGAGACAAGGACACGCTCTCATCCAGACACATGCCTGAGGGCTTGAGGGGACTCTCATTCTCCTCGCTGGGAGTCTGGATGGCCTCCTTGGCGTCAAGGCTCGTGGGGTCTGGGATGTCGAAGGCAGCGAGGAGGTCATCGAAATCTGGGGTTTTCATATCCCCCATGGCTGGAGGCTCACCAAGGGCTGTAACGGAAACAGAACACAATCAGCCACCAACAGGGCCACAATGTCCCATGCATGCAGCTGGCACACCTATGCCAGACCACATTTTATGACAGGAAGTCACGCAACTGAGTCTTACCCTAAGAGGTTCCTAAATGCCAGAAGGAAAGGGAGAGGTGGAAAGACGATTTACATGTAGTGACAACCCTGCCTGGCAGGACATGGGAGTCGGTACCCAGGGGTCCCTGGCTGGCTGCATGGCCATGAGGCAGGGTGCACCCATCCCACATGCCCAGCATCCAGGGCACAGCACACTGGTGAACTGTGTACAGCAAACAGCCAGCCCCACAGCCCCATTCTATTTTCTATTTTTCTTTTCTTTTCATTCATTCATTCATTCATTTGGTTGTTCTGAGACAGAGTCTCACTATGTATTTCAGGCTGGCCTCTCAAACTCAAGGCAATGCTCCTGCCTCAGCCTTCCATTACAAGTATGCACCATCACCCCCTGCCCCACTCTGTTTTCAAACACTGTTCAATGCTTCCTTCCTTTAAAAAACCTCTGATTCATACACAACACCCAGCTACATTATTTCCTACCTAGGCAATTTTTCTCTATTCAGCAAACACACTCGATTCCTTGACTTTTTACCCTAAAGTTGTTACTGTTTGGTGAATAAGCCCAAGGATCAGGGTGACTCTCAAGGGACAACATAGTTATCAAACTGGCCAGGTGACAGTTTGGGAGGAGACTAAATTCTACTTTAATATACAAAAACTAGAACAACACTGCTACTGCAATTTAGTGCACCTGTTTCCCTCATGGTCCAGGAAAGCAAAGCTGTGGCTTGAACCAGGCTCTGGGAAGAGCCCTCCCCTGGAGCTACCTCACACGCACACACTCAGAGCTCAAAACTGGCTGGCTCAAGCCTGCAGGAGGAGGAAGACCAACTCCACCATCTCCGTCCATTCAGCCCTTCTGCTTCACCATTCCAGGGCATTTCTGGCTTACATATTTCTATACCTCTTGAATGCTGAAAACAATTCTAGAAGCAAAAGGGTGTAACTCTTTGAGAAAGAAGAGCATTTGCTCCACAGTGCTAGGTAAGTAGCAAACTCTGGAGTACAGGAAGCCCATTCTAGAAATTTATCCTAAGAACAAAAATTCCTGGGGACTGGGGATTTAGCTCAGTAGTTAGAGTGCTTACCTAGCAAGCAGAAGGCCCTGAGTTCATTATCCCCAGCACCAAAAAAAAAAAAAGAACAAAAATTCCCAAAAGCCATATATAAAACTATGTTACAGCACTAAAACAGCACAAAGAAGGCAGGCACAGTGGTGCGTGCCTGTAGCCTCAGCACTCAGGAGGGCTGAGAAGGGAGGATCACTTTTTTGGGGGGTGGGTACTGAAGACTGAAGCCAGGGCCTTCACACTGAGCTACATCCCCAACCCCATTTATTTATTTATTTATTTTTTATTTTGAGATAGTTTCTCTAAGGTGCTAAGTTACCCAGGCTGGGTTCAACTTACAACCTTTCTGCCTCAGCTTCCGAATAGAGTGTGCCATCATGCCCAGTTGGTGGGAGGATCACTTGGGGGCAACACAGCAAGAACTCATCTTAAAGAAAAAGAAAAAAAAAGCATAGAAAAGAAAGACACACACACATACAGACACACAGACACAGATACACACACACACACACACACATTAAAGGTCCAAGGGAAAGGGGATGCCTAAATATTTGATGGACTATTGCAGCCAATAAAAATTCTAATTATGAAATTGATATAGGAACACAGAACACTATGTTAAGTTTAAAAAGATTAATACAAAAATGTTGTTAGACTATGATAACAACATAAAACTAAACATGCATTTGATCCACAATTAAAAGAAAAAACTTATGCAGAGTGTTGAGATTACTGCTAGATTATTTTTCAAAACCTTTTGGGGAGGCTAACAGATTTTTCTACATTTTTGTTTTTTGTTTTTGTTTTGTTTGTGCCAGGGATTGAACTCAGGGCCTTGTGCTTGTGAGGCAAGCACTCTAACTATTGAGCTAAATTCCCAGCCCTGTTTTTACATTTTTTAAAAGGGAAAATAAAAAACCACTTGGAAGCACCAAGAGAGCAGGCAGCACGGCAGAGCACCCCTTATGGCCCGCAGGCTCAGCAGGTGTACTGGTCAGGCTTCCTACCCGCCCAACCCCAGCAGACCACTGGCTCCGGAGGCTCACAGAAAAGGAAAACACCCCTCCCACAGGAGGATCCTGATTAGGCCAGCAGGAAACACAGTGAACTGCCAATTATCCACACAGGGATGGCAGGATGCCTCACTGGGATGAGTGTTTGAAGAGAACAAATGATGGCCTCCTGGACCAGGATGTGTTAGACCACGGATGCAAGGCACACGCAGGTACCAGGGACAGAGGGCAGCCTGTGTACGATGTTCCCTTATAAGCTTGTTCCTCTTTGCTTCCTTCTTTCTTTTCCTTTCCTTTCCTTTCTTACAATTGTCTAGCACAAAAAAGACTGAATAAAGGCAGAATAACTTGGTCCCTTTGAGGAGCTGGGAAAAGCATGCGGGACAGGGTGCGACAGACTGGCTGGGAGTGTGACACAGAGACTGTTCCATCAGAAGAAAGCAGTGATCACCTCACAGAGACAGCTCAGGGCCTGGCTGAGCACCGGCAGAGAGCGGGAAATTAAATATCTGAAGCTAGAAAAGCAGAGCGAGCAAATGGTGCAACAGCTCAGTAGCAGCAGAGAAAAAACTCCCTGAGGAATTTCAGTAACGAAACTGAAGCCTCAGAGACTTCTTGGAGATGGGGAAGGAGGGTATCAAAAATGACCAAAATGTTATATTTATATATATATACCAATTTCTCAAAACGAATGTAATTACTATGTATCACAAATATACACCAACTGAAAAAAAATTTTTTTTTAAAAAACCAAAGTTCTGATCCAGGCCTCCTGGCACATGCCTGTAATCCCAGCACTTGGGAGGCTGAGGCAGGAGGACTACCACAGGTTCGAGGCCAGCCTGGGCTACACAGTGAGTTCAAGGTCAGTCTGAACTACATAGGGAGACTGTCTCAAAAAAAAATTTTTTTTAATTTTAATAAATAAAATAAAAACCAAAGTTCACGACCTGTTTTTTATTCAGGCCAGGTAAGGAAAACCAAAACGGGAGCAACCAATTAACAGTAACCAAGAGTCTCACCATACCTAAGTATTTTTATAAGTAGAAAACAGAAATTAATGAAACTACCCTGTTATAAAAGCAAAAGAAGTCGTAAAGAAAAGGACAACCTATAAAAAACTCTATTCATGTAAGCAACAAAGCAAAAGGAACATCTGCAACATACAGTTACTATCATTAATGTTTTATATGGAAAAAGAACTCACACGACATTAAGCAAAAGATAAGCAAGGTGAGCTAAAGTGATAAGCAGGCAATTCAAAGAATGCAAAGATGATTAATATATTTAAAAAGTTGCAAGATAGTAGAGAAATACAAAATATATTTCTCACAAGATATTAAAGAAGAACAAAATAATAATAACGAAAGAGGTTGGGATTTAGCGCAGTGGTAGAGTGCTTGCCTAGCAAGTGCAAGGCTCTGAGTTCAATCCCCAGCACCAAAATAATGATGATGATGATGATGATAATGATGATGATGATGATGATGAAAGCCAGGCATGGTGGCACACGCCTGTAATCCCAGCACTCAGGAGGCTAAGGCAGGAGGACTGCCATGAGTCTAAGGCCAGCCTGGACTACACAGTGAGATCTTATCTCAAAAAAACAAACAAAACAAAGTAATCCCCAGTGTTGGCAGAGATGTGGCAAAGTAACCAATATAAATATAAACAGTACAAATTATACAACCTGTATAAAGAGCAACTTAGGGATACATACAATAAGCTCAATAAACCACTCCCAAAAATTTACCCTAAGGAAATAGAGATGCATATGACAAATAATTACAGAATTGTTCATAATAAAGCTACTTATACCAAAAAATGAGACACAACCAAAGATCCAGAAAGAGGAAATTGGTTCAATAAATTATGGTAGGAGCCAGGCATGGTGGCACACACCGGTAATCCCAGCACTTGGGAGACTGAGGCAAGAGAATCACTTTGAGTTCAAGGCCATCCTGAACTCCATAATGAGACCCTGTCTAGGAAAAAAACAAAAATAAATTATGTTGACATCCACCATTTGTCAGAGTTTTGGGCTTTTGGCTCTTTCGGGACTACATAATTTTTTTTTGCAGGCTACCTGGGAGCAACTTTCTGAGGATTCCACATAGCTACCAATGGACACATCACCAAAGTCTATCTGACCTTGACCCCCAGGTCTTTTCAGATGTCCTACAAAGATAAATCTCCAAGATAGGAAGGAGCTGTGCATCCAGTATGCTCAGAAATACTAATAAAGACCTGAATAACTTACTCTGAACCCTGCTTCCAAGCCCCTCCTCTCTGCTGGAAGGTCCACCCCACCACCAGACAGAAGCGAAGATCTTACAGATGAGAGGGGCTTTGCCTGTGGAAGGGGGACAGTCAGGATGCTGTCATCCACAAGGAAAGAAGATCTGCCAACAGTGGGAAGTATCACCAACAACAGTGTTCTGGCTTGAAAGAAACCAACTAAGAGACATTGGTCTAAAAGTTGTGAGGAGGGGCTGAGATTTAGCTCAGTGAGAGAGCACTTGCCTAGCAGACACAAGGCCCTGAGTTCGATCCCCAGCAACTCCCCACCCTCCAAAAAAAGTTGCAAGTGCACAGCGGAGGACTCCTGAGAACCAGAGAGCCTTAAATTGTAACTGTGTTTTGCTTGCAAGAGATGAAGATTTAAGAAAAGAGGAAAGCACAATAAAGGCAGACTTGATTATCAAGCCTCAAAATACCAGAGGAAAGAGCAGTATTTTGAAATTTAAAAGATACAGACAAGTAAAAAGTGATTTTATCCATTAATCAGAAAATATACTGAAGCCAACATGGGTAAAAAATATAATGGAGGCAGGGCTGTAGCACAGTGGTAGAGCACTCGTCTAGCATGTGTGAAGCCCCAGGGTCAAACCCCATGTTATGGCTTGTGTCCACATGTCCCCTCAAGGCCTCATGCATCAGAGGTGGGGCTTTTCAGCGGTGGCTGGATCTGTGTGTGCTGCTGGGATCAAGGGTGTCTGGTTACTAAATCAGTCCACTGATTGGTCTGGCATAGTTCTGGGTGTGGATAATGGGAAGGCCCACCTTGGGTGTGAGTGGCGCCATCCAAAGGGTGGGTACCCTGGCTGGATATAAAGGGACAGAAAGAGAGCTGCGGTAGCCACTTGCTGCTTGCTCTTTCACTGCTTTGCTGCCTTCTGCCTGACGTGAACTGTTCTCCTCTGCGGTGCCAGCCTGCCTTGGAGCCAGCCGATTATGGATGGAAACCTCTACAAACTGTGAGCGAAATAAACCTTTCCTCCTACAACTCTGGGTGTCAGGTATTTTGTCTTGGCAACAAGAAAAGTAACTAAGACACCCCTTACTGGGAAAAATAAGTGCACACACATCTCATATATGTGTGTGTGTGTGTGTGTGTATGTGTATACATATATATGATGTGTGTATACATATGATGTGTGTACATATATACACATATAATATGCGTGTGTGTGTGTATAGATATACATATATATACGTGGGTGGGAGGAGAAACATCCACATATCTAAATTAAGAACAAAAGGCTCTGAAGAACCCAGAACATCTATCACTAAGCCTAGGAGGTATTTTTCCCTCAGCACTAACGCCTTCAAATTTCAAATAACCTTAAATTGGACATCCGTTTTTCTCAGCAATGGTAAATTCAGTAATGGCAAATTAATAAAAGTTAAGTAACAGGACTTAGAGGAGACAGAGGCAGCCAAATACATTAAGGAAAATCAGGTCTGTATTCAGTGTATTCTGCCTAACAAGACAGGGAGCAAACGACATGGTGCAGACTAACAAAGCTATGTGAAAGGCAGTGTATGTCAGGGACACTGGCCCAAGGGAGAAGAAAACAGTCTTCCTGCATTTGCCACAGCTGTCGATGAGGTCCAGTAGGAAGGATGCACGGATGGGTGGGTGAGCTCTTAACCACTTCCCGGTCCAATTAAATATAGGATGACCAAAAATTGCACTTTTTAAATTAATTTTTGTAAGATAATATAACAGGAAACATAAAAATTATAATTTTATCAAATTTATTCAAAACAAGAATTGACTAGTTGAAATGACACCTGCTTGAGCAATGCTCAGTATAGGTGGTAAGTAAACAAATGCACTGCCCAAGTGATGCTCGGGGGTAAACTGCAAGTGGTTAGCTCTGCTACCCCACACGATGGATTACGGCTCACATATTGGCATCGTCTGCATTTGGTTATTCATCATGGTTAAGAATTACTAAGTAAAGCCGGGCATGGTGGTGCATGCCTGTGATCCCAGCACTCTGGGAGGCTGAGGCAGCCTGTGGCAAATTAGCAACTTAGTGAGACCCAATCTGAAATAAAGAGCTGGGGCTGGGGATTTAGTTCAGTGGTTAGAGTGCTTGCTTTGCAAGCACAGGCCCTGAGTTCGATCCCCCGCACAAAAAAAGTATGTTGAAGTCAAATAAAGAGCCAGGAATGTAGCTCCATATGAAGGTCCTTGGTTCAATTCCCTGTACTACAAAAAAGAAAAAGAAAAAAAAGGACAGGACAGGAGAATTGTTAAAGGAGAGACAGGGAAGGGAGGGGAGAAACACAGAGCTGGAGGGATAGAGACAGAAGGGAAGGAGAGAGACAGGGTGGGGAGAGGTGGCTGTCACTCTGAAGAAGCCGAGAGCCAGAGAACACACTCCAGGGCCTGGAGCCCACCAGAGACACTTCTTTTGTATCAGGAAGGGAAAGCCCAATGACAAGCAGAGTGCCCACTGCTCCCAAGACCTCAGCAGAGGCACCAGTCAGAGGGAGACACTGCTCCGAGGGCAGTGCTGGTGGGAGCCCAGGAAACTCCACAGGTTAAGGGAGATGGGGAAACTGCATGTTTCTGGGCCCATAATGAAGCCCCAGACTAGAGCTGAAATAAAAAGGAACTGTGAACCACTGGACCCAGCTTTCTTAGTGAGACCCAATCAGCGTGGGTCTTCCCACGCTGTCACTAGTGACCTGAGAAGACCTGGGCAGGCCTTAGTTTAATATGTAAAATTAAACTAACATTGTTGGGTGTGGTGGTGCACACCTGTAATCCCAGTGCTTGGGAGGCTGAGGCAGGAGGATAGCAGCCTGGGCTACACAGTGAGTGCAAGGCCAGCCCTTTCTCAAAAAAAAAAAAAAAAAAAAAAAAAATTAAACCAACCTCAAGGCACTCAAGTCCTTAAACAGGCTGAGCTGGAACAGCTGGGCAAATAAACCTAGAACTAATGGCTTTCTACATAAACATTACTCCCCAGGGTAGACAAGCACGCGCCTACCATCAGGTGTCATGACCCCCTGTGTACACGTCCGGCTGCTCCCAGGTCAGGTGACCCCAAGTCAGTACAGTAAGTCCCCAACTTACAAACATTTGATTGTGAACTTTCACAGGCGTATTGTATAAGACTCGCTTTGTTGTTTATGAACGAATCCAACCTACAGACGACTCTCCCAGAATGGAACTCCTTCATAAACCGGGAACTTACTGTATTCTGAGACAGTCAGTGGACAGCATTCACTCTGTGGTACAAGTGGTGTTCAAACCACGAGCAAAGTATGAAACAATGTGAGCAGGTGTTGTGGCACATACCTCTCTAATCCTAGCACTTGGGAGGCCTTGGGAGGGTGAGTTCAAGGCTGCCTAGATTACATGGCGAGACCCAACCTCAAAACAAACCAAAAACAAAAAGCCCCGAAAAGATACTTGGCAGCATCTAGGAAGCAGATGCCAGTGACCCCGAGCAAAATGACAAAACCTCTCACTTCTTTTCTTCTCTCTGGCCCAGTCCTGTGCCCAATGGTTGCTGTCAAACAGACTAGCGAGGTCCCTGCTCCAAGTCCCGTCACCCTGAGGACAGAGTGCCAACTGCTCGGCGGGAGGGGCCTCCGTTCTGGCCTGGTCTCGGCCCTCTCCCAGAGCTCCTCTCATCTGACCACACCAGGGAACAAACTCTTGCACCTGTGTGTTAGGCTCTGCTGTTCCCAGCTGGAGAAGGGGCCTACCCTGGTCCCGAGCATGAACCTCTGCTCACGCCAGCTGCAGCCCCAGGTCCCCTGCCCTCAACGTCCTTGTCCTGTGGAGTCCTGGCTCCCTCGATGGCAGCGCTTTCCAATGTGGAGAGATCATGTGTCTCCTCTTTAGTCCTTCCCACTGGCCAGGAGGCTGCTCCACAGCTGGGATCAGGTCACTCACTGTTAATTCCAGGACCTTACACACCTGCTTCCGTGGGCTCCAGACCATTCCTGAGGCACCTGCTCTCACCTACCCTGCCCCAAGCAGAGAGCCCATCTCCCAGGAACCAAATCCCATGGCAGGAATTCACAGCATGTTGGAGCGAAGGGGACCTCAGAAATTATCTGGTTCAAGCTGGACATGGTGGCACACACCTGTAATCCCAGCACTTGGGAGGCTGAGGCAGGAGGATTGTTATGTGCTCAAGGTCAGCATGAACTACATGGTGAGACCCTGTCTCAAAAAACAAGTTCAATCCCCAACACACACACACACACACACACACAAAAAGACAATAGCAAAAACAAAAAACCAACAACAAAGACCAAAAGTAAGAAAACAACAAAGAAATTCTCGGATCTACTGGCCTTCCAATGCTGCCTGCAGACTGCCACTGGTCTAACCACAAGGAGCACTGCAGGGTAACTCCATCACCAATGCCCATCTCACTTGGACCCCTCTCTTTGGTGTGACACTGCCCCATCGTCTCCAGCCACTAGTCTAGTCCAACCTCTTTATCTACATGTGGAGGGAGACTCAGGCCTCAAAGAGGGGAAGGGCAACCACCAGTCGGCCAAATGCCACTATGTGCAACTGGGCTTACAGAGGACACAACCTGCAAGGCCAGGGCCTACCCTGGGGTGACCCCATGCCAGGGACCCCTAGAGGCTCATGGAGGGCACTGGATTCCTGTAGATGTCACCCTACCCTCCTCATGCTCCCCGTATGTTACTTATTCTTCCCAATGCATAATTTTCTATCTCCACTACAGTTATTCCAGTAGAATTCCTCAATAGGCACTCACTGAATTTTTGTTTGTTTGTTTTGGTTTTTGTGTTTTGAGACTGGGTCTTGCTGTCTAGTTCAGGCTGTCCTTGAACTCATTATGTAGCCCAGGTTGGCCTCGAACTCTTGGCAATCCTCCTGCCTCAGCCTCCTGAGTGCTGGGATTACAGGTTGCGCCACCATGCTTGGCTACTCACCGAATTATTAATGGGGATTTCTAGACTGGCTCTCTACTTGGATGCTTACTGGAAATCTCACACTTCATACGTCTAATATCTAACTGTTGATTTCCTCTTACGATCATCCCCATTTCAGTAAATGACACCTCCATCCTTCCAGTTGCTTAGGCCACAACCTCTCTTTCCTTCCTACCCTTTACCAACCCACATCAAATGCTGTCAACCACACCTTCAGAGACACCCACATCCAGCCACCTTCCCCGCCTGCCACCTCCTCATCTCCACCCCACCCCACAGGCACCTGCTAGCGGGGCTCCACATGCAGCACAGCCTGGCACAGTCTCCCTGCTGAACCCAAGTGCACGGTGGCTCAGCCTCACACCTCTAGGGACCACTTCGGCATGCCCATCAGGCCTGCAATCTTGTCTCTCTGTCAGGTGCCCTCCAAGACCTTCCCACAGGAGATTCCAGCACCCACCCCAGGCTTGGTCCCTTTACTCCACCGTTTTTCTTCACAGCACTTAGCACTGCCGACATATATCACCGTTCATTTCTCTACTGTCTATGTAGAAGCGCCACTGTGTTTACTAGAGGCTGACCCACCAATAGAGTGGGACAGAGCTGCCAGGCATGGTGGCACACACTTGTAATCCCAGCCCTCAATCCCAGAGGCTGAGGCAGGAGGATTGCTGTGAGTTCAAGGCTGGCCTGGGGTACACAGTGAACAGAATGTGACAGAGCTAAAACTGTTCAAGGACACTCTCAGATTCTCAAACAGACTTACTGGCTTGTATTTAGATTTTAAAACTCTGTGTGTTGTGGGTGTGGTAGTGCACGTCTATAATCCCAGCAATTGGGAGGCTGAGGCAGGAGGATCAACACAAATTTGAGGCTAGCCTGAGCTACATAGTGAGTTCAAAACCAGTCTGAACTACACAGCAACATCCTGTTTCAAAACACAAAAAAATTAAAATGGTGTGTGAGTGTGTGTGTGCATGCACGTGTGCGCTATGGGTTGAACCCAGGGCCTTGTGCTGCTAAACACACACCCCACCACTGGCCTACCCTCTCCAACCCCTAAAACTTTTTATAAAACAGAGAGACCTTCGGTGGTGAAGGGCCTCACTAGCGGGCAGAGACTAATGTAGCCCTTGCCTATGAATCCTAGGGCCCATTAGGAGCTGATTATTACTTTGTTTGGGGGTTTGTTTCTTTGTTTTGTTTTGCTTTGCTTTGCTGAGACAGGGTCTCCATATGTAGTTCAGGCTGGCCTTGAATTCACTATATAACTGAGGCTAGCCTCAAATTCACAGATATCCTCCTGTCTCAGCCTCTCAAGCACTGAGATTACAAGTCTGACAAGGGCTGACTAAATTTAAATATTTTATCAGTGGAAGTTGCCTTCAGGCCAAATGTCCACAGTAAGGATGTCTGTCTGGAGGTGGGATGGGTTTGACACTAGTGGAGAGAGACGGCAAACTATGGGAATCACGGGGTTCTTCAGGAAGGTCTTCAGGGAGTGCAAACCACCCCTGATCACACACTGCCCATGTGCAAGCCTCAAGGCATGTGAATTACAGCTCAAAAAAGCTGTCACATTAAAGACAAAGAAGCTGGGCTCATGCAGAACTGCGAGGTTGAGGGAGAAGCGGAAACCAGGCACTGGCACCACTGTCCACGCAGCCTAGACTGAGAAGGAGACGGGCGCCTTGTGCTCCACACTCCTTGTTTGCACACAGCCCTCAGTACTGCCCAGCGAGAGGGAAAGGGGCCCAGAGACCTGAGAGAGGGGCAGGCCCTCCTGCTCACACACCATCCTGGGGGTACCCTCACCAGACCTATCAAAGCACCACCTCTGGGTTGTGGGGCCCCCAAACCTACAACAGAAGCCAAGAGCCTCAGACCTCTGGGAACCGAAGCCCAGCCCCGCCCTGGAAGATGGAGCAGCCACTCCCCAGGCCCACACTCAGCCTTGGTAGCCACCGGGCACATCTGGTCTGCCATAAGGGAGCAACCATCCCAGCCACTCTCCAAGGGAAGGGCTGCGGGCACACCTAGGAGGAGCATGGTATGCATCTCCGGGTGCCCTGCGGGGGGCCTCAGATCAGCGCAGCAGTGAGGAGCTGGTGGGGAGAGGGAGTGAGCGCGTTCCCCTTCTCTCCCTCTCCCCACACATGTACAGAGGTGCTCTTCAGCGTACTACGGGGTTTCGCCCCCAAGAAACTCACTGTAAGTAGAAAATATCATAAGTCAATAATGTATTTAACATGCTTACCCTACGCTGTGGTTTAAATGTTCCCTCCACAACTCGTGGTTTTTGTTTGTTTCATTTTTTGGGTACTAGGGATTGAACCCAGGGCCCTCACACTGAGCTATATCCCCAGCCTTTTAATTTCTTTTATTTTTACTTTGAGACAGAGTGTCCCTAAGTCGCTAAATTGCCCAGGCTATGCTTGAACTTGCGACCTTTCTGCCTTAGCCTCCCCAAGTGCTGGCTATCGGCTATCACGTTGATATTCAATCAACACCCTGACAGCATAAGAGATGGGGCTTCTGAGAGGTGAGTAGGCCGCAAGGTTCCACCCTCAGGAACAGATTCACGAAGGTAGGTGGGGCTCCAGATCAAAAGGACTACTTCAGCCCGTTTTTCTCTGTCTCACATGCACACACACTAACCCTTCCATCAAGGCGCGGCGCCTCGGCCTCGGACTCCCCAGCTTCTGGAACCATGGGCCAAATAAACATGTACTGCTTTAAATTACCCAGTCTGGGGTGCTCTGTAACAGCAGGACATAGCTGGAAGTACGGTGGTTCCCCAGGTGACCTCAGAACTGCCTGGGAGCTCCAGCTCACTGTTGCGTCCAGCAACAACAAGGGAAAGACCAAACCTCACACTGGAACACGGCATCTACGACATGCTGCCACCGTCACACCACCGAGGAGCAAGCCAGAGATTGGACTCGTCAGCATCCTCCTCTCCCACCCCTCCACCCCGGGACCTCCACTCCCTCTCCCCTTCTGCTCCTCCCTCCCTCCCCACACAGGACTCTGGGAGCCTCTCTCCCTGCGACTGCTCAGACCCAGGGCAGGAGAGCAGAGCCCTGGCCAGGCCGCCCTGCACCACCAACCCACCTGGCAGCTCTGTCCCCACACGTGCCTTGCACAGGTCCCCGCCAGTCTATGAGAGCAACCAACAGGGGAGTGCTTGGTCCAAAGGGCTGCCGTGATGTGCCTCTCCATCCTCAGACAAAACAGAACACTAAGAGCCTTGTTCTCAGCCAGATGTGGGGGCACATGCCTGTGGGCTCAGCTATTCTGAAGGATGAGGCAGGAGGGTCACTAAGACCCTGATAGTCAAGGTCAGCATAGCCAAATCCCATCTAAAATAAGAGTTCTTATCATAGATAATATGATGTGATGTCTGTGATTTGCCTCAGACTACTGCTGGACAGGAAAAGGATAGCAGGGAGGGCAAATAAATGAAGCCGACTGGCAAGAGTTGTTAACTGTTGGCTCCGAGGGAGGGGTACAAGGAGTCCATGTCAAATGACTTTCTTCTGCATTTGTACGTCTCAGGACCACTGGACCCGACTGCTAACTAGTGGACTCAAGGATCCTGTGAGCTGACCACCAGGCTTATACTCAGGTGGCTACTGTAATAATGAAAAAACAGAAAGTGACAACTGCTGGTGAGAATATAGAAAAGTAAAATCCTTGTGCATTGCTAGAGGTCATATAAAATGGTATAACCGCTATGGAAAACAGTATAGCAGTTTCTCGGAAAATTAAAGAAAATGACAGGACCCAACAGTTGTGTTTCTGGGTGTGGAGCCTCAAGCTACCAGCACACCCTCGTTCAGAGCAGCGTCAGGCACAGCACACAAGAGGCGGCAGCGGCGGCCCATGATCCCGGGTGCACAGGTAAGCAGAAGGCGGGCTATACACAAATGCGGTATTCCTCAACCTGAGGAAGGATGGGCTGGGGCTGTGGCTCAGTGATACAGCACTTGTTTAGCATGCGTGAGGCCCTGGGTATAAATCCCTAGTGCCATAAAAAATAAATAAAAAAGAAAAAATTTCTGATCAACACTGTAACATGGAGATACTATGCTAGGTGATAAGCCAGGTATGAAGAGACAAATATGAATGAGCCCACTTATACGAAGTCCCTAGATAAGCAAATTCAGACAGAAAATCCAACAGCGGGGGCCAGGCGTGCAGAGGGAGGAGGGAGCGGCTGTCTGATGGGTGAGTTACAAAGTGACATGACAGAAGGTTCTGGAAATGGGTGGGGCTTATGGCTACATGGATGTGAATGCACTTAATTCCAGTGAACTGTACACTTAAACACGATAAATTTTCTTGTGTATATTATACCACCGACAAAACCAACCCAAGGAATAGAAAAGCTCTTGTCCAAGCTCAGCTCTTCAAGGCCAGCTCAGGTCAGCCTAGACATCATACCTTAGTGAGGTTCTCAAAACAAGGGTGTGGTGAGCGTTGCTGGGGGAGTAGAGCTGCGGAGAAAGGAAAAACTACCTAGGCACATGGTCTAGTGTCCAAACACCACCTACGGAAAGAAGAAAAACAAAATGTTTTTTAAATGGATTTCAAAGCAAATGTTAATGTAAGGAAAGAGAGTATAAAACCTAATTATAGTCATACCAGTATAGGTAAGATTCTCAGGAAATCTCCAAACATAAATTCAAAGCAGGCCCCAAAGGCAGTCAAAGGCAAACCCACCCAGCCTAGACCGGCCTCCCACCGCCCTGTGAGGTGAGGCAGTGCCCAGAGCCTGCCTTGGTTCAAAGCCCAGCTCACCACTACCAGCTTCGTGACCTTGGGCAAGTTTCTGCACCGGCCTCTGACTGACTCCCGGAGTCAGTTATGTGTCAGCCTCTGACCACACAGCCTGTCACCCGGCAAAGGTGTGCATCTGCCACCAGCCCCCGCAGCCAGCCAGCTCTCCATACGGCGGGGTGAGGGAGGCCCAGGCCAACCTGCCCCGCCACAAAGCTCTCCTCCGGCTCCCAGGACACCCTCCATACAGCTGAGGACACAGAGGGACGGGCACAGGGCTGGGGCAGGTAAGCTGCGGGGTCATGGGTTCCAGAGGGGACAGAGGGGACAAACACAGCATGTGACAAGACTGAGCAAGAAAAACTGGCAGAATCCATTGTGGGTTTTTTTTGGGGGGGTTGGTGCTGGGGATCGAACTCAGGGCCATGCGCTTGCTAGGTGAGCGCTCTGCCACAGAGCTAATTCCCCAGCCCCAAAATCCACTGTTTTAAACTAGGTGCTCTTCAGATATGGCTGCACTCGAGAAGCTCCTTGGGAAAGTGGTCACGTGTTACGGTTTGTGTCTAGATGTCCCCCTGTATTAGTCAGCTTTCCTAGAGTCAATGGTTTGTAAGAGAGCAGATTTAATACAGGACATTTATAAATTACAGTATTCACCCATAAGCCAAATGCAGGAAGTGCCAAATGTCTATCTAGGCACTGGAGACCCAAAAGATCCAATCAAGGGCTGGGAGCCCACAGCACTGTCCCTGTATGTCCGTGTCTGCACTAAATGGCTGAAGAAATCTTCCCTGGAACCACGATATGATGCTCACAGCAGAGATGACAAGCAGAGCTCTCCTGAAGCAATAGCAGCCATCCCTGACAACAGCAAGGCCCCGAGCTCCTTCCTCAATGAGAACAGCCGAGTTCCCTTCAGGAGAACCAGCCGCAGCAGAGCTTCTCCTGGGAAACAGCCCGCCAACTAGCTACAGCTCCCATTCAGCTTTACGTTGCATCAGCAACAATCCTCAGGTGGATCCTCTATGCCCAGAATCACACTAACTCTGTCCAGCTGGGCGTTCTGGCTC
>PVJO010010302.1:0-63953 GCA_004026905.1 Hystrix cristata
AAAAAAAAAATGTCATGGATGGTCTTTCAGAAAAAGTTGATGTAGGAGCTGAAAAACAGTGGGATGAGTTAAGACTGTTTCCAGAGAAATATAAGTAGACAGAGGAAATAATTTAGCAGAGAGTGTGGACATTCAGTTTAATATAAGATTGCTGTCTCAGTAACTAAGTAGATGACTGAGTTTAATGTTTTCAATGCAAAGCATTGAGGTCCTGACATTGTAGGTCATGCAAGGTCAAGAGTGTAATGTAGAAAATGATTGTTCTAGTAAAATGAAGATAGTACATCATTAAATATGAAAATGCAGAGAAGTTAAGAGACGAATATATAATATATGTGGCCCAAATGGATGCTTAAAATAGCTCCAGATGATAGGCCAATTTGACTGAAGCGAAATGTATGGACCCAACACGTCTTCAGTGACTGGTAGGAAGACATCTGCACGGCAGGAGCTTGCGGCAGTGAGGAGCGGGCAGCGGGTGACTGAACGACAGCCTGAGCTGATTTGCCACACATGCTTTAGCTCCAGGGCATGTGCGACATCCACACTGAGGAATAACACAATCACAAAAGGGGGGAGTGAATTTATCATCAGGGAGGGGGTGTGAGAATAAATTTACTCTTCTTAATTTGGCTGTACAGGAAACAGCTTCCGTGGACAGCAAGGTATCAATGATAACACTAGAAGTAGACATCAGTGAGAGAAGTAGTTTAACTATGTAAGAAATTTATTTATTACAAAATTGAAATTGAGAAGGTCTGGGGAAAATGTCAGGTAAAGAGGTGATCAAGAAGTAGTTGTTGTAGGAAAGAAATAGCCCAATAACATGTAAGAGAGCAGCAGAGACAAATCCACTGTAATAGCTTAAGGCTTACACTGAAAACTCAAGACGGCTTGTGAGGCAACATGAAGGGTGAACTGCAAAGTTAGTGTTGTACGAAAGAAAACCTCTCAAGACCTCTTTCGTTAGACAAAAGATACGAGAAGTAAAATCACACATCAAGTAGAAAAAAAAAATTAAGTATTCAAACCTATGAATTTTACCAACTAAAAAATGGAGGTACAAAAGGGACAAGAATGAAAAATATTCCTATTCCAAGATTTATGAAGATAATAATTCTCCTTTAGGTATGCCAAAGAGAAAGAGTAGGTTTTTAAATTGTACATTTTTTCATATACTAAGCCTGAGTTGCTGATACCACCCCCAAAGCACCTATCTACAAAATAATTTGGAATTTGTCTTGCAGTTCAGAGGAAAAGCAGAGATTAATCTACATTCTTTAGAATTGTCAGTGTGGGATGGTAGTAACATCTTTGTGAAATATCTGACTAACTACAAATAAGACACTTAAGAAAAAACTGACCCAGGGCTGGGGATTTAGCTCAGTGGTTAGAGTGCTTGCCCAGCCCTGAGTTGGATTCCCAGCACCAAAAAAAAAAAAAAAAAAAAAAAAAAAAAAAAAAAAAAAAAAAAAAAAAAAAAAAAAAAAAAAAAAAAAAAGAAAAAGAAAAAGAAAAAACTGACCCAGAAACAAATAGTAAGAGCATTGTTCATTTAAGATATGAACTGGCTTAAAAGACTGTAAAGAATGGGCAAGTTTATGAAGAGAACTAGAAAGGATATAGACCTTAAAGATACTCATTAGCTTTGGTCACATATAACAAACTGGCAGAATAATAGTTGAAAATATTAACTAAGCCCTACGTTCCATGTGTCCTTCCAAGTACAACAGATGCTTCAACTCCCTAAATCTGATTGCTATTTGGTTTTCTAAACCATCTTCCTTTTTGTCCTGGGTAGATGTTATTTCTCCTTCTGCTTTGGAGTGGATATGATGGTATAATTGAGTTTTAGCTGATGAAATATTAGTGGATGTCTGCCACGTCTAATCCTGGTTAGCCAAACGGCCAATGATCATTACACACTTTTATTAAGGGCAGCTTCTTGAAAGCTTAAGTTGGAAAAGAAAGTCATGGGACAAGAAGAAAAATAGAGCAGATATTGAGAACTCTGACTCCACAAAAGTGGGATTGCATGGCACTTAAAGCATATGGTTAAAAAGCAGAAGAGTTATTTTATCTTGTTGATGAAACCAAAATTGATAAATAATAAACCAAGATAAGAGACAGCAATGAAGACACAAAACTTTTTAGTATTTAAGATTTGAAAATCCACAACTATATAAGCCTTAAAGTAGTCCACAGAATCCAAAGTAAAATAGAATAAAGTAGAATAAACAGAAGTGGGCTGCTGGAGATAAGGAAGAAACACTATTAAGGAAAAATTTTCAAGAAGTCAAAGGTCACAGAGAACAACAGAGCGCAGAGCCAACATCTAATCAAAGTAGTCTCTTCTATCCTTAAGGTAGAAAACATTCAGTGTATCCACCAATATTTCACATCTTTTGATCAATATTCACTACATGTCTTCTACTCCTCCCTTATCAACATGAGAGATTATATTGTCTTTATCTTATTTCCAGTTTGGAAAACATGTCTCTTTAGGTCATTTACTTTCAAACTGTGAGAAAGTAATCCAGAACTAATGGAAAGAATTGTGCTGGATCCAGAGATCTCAGACACAACAGATCGGTGGAACTTTGTTTTCTCTACCATGGGATAGTGAGTGTATTTATGCCTAAATTAGAAGAGACTGACTTTCATGACTTCCATGTCCAAAAGGGTAGGATTTTACATAATTTACTAGGTAATCACCTAGCTCATTTCCCCTTTTTCCTGAACACAAAGGAAAACACTATTTTCCAGTCTGCTCTACTGACTCACAGCTTTAATGGAAACTATCTCCAAGTACGAGGTAGGAGAACTTCTCATGACTAATAGCCCAAGATTAATCCCAGCAAACACCTGGACAATGATCCAGCTGAAGATGGCAGCAGTAGTGTCGGCGTAGAGTCATGAATGACTAAGTGCTTTGCCCCATTACTCACACCTCCATAGACCAGGATTGTGAATATCGATTGGATTACATGCCAAAAAAGTTAGTTTTATATTAACTATGTTTCATGAAACACCTCGGTGCTTATATATTACAGTGGCTAACGTAACCTTTATGACAGACGTCCTGACCATCTAGTGAGGAGGATTTAATTACTCATTTCACTTTAGAGATGAGCAAACCAGGGCACTGAGGAGTTACATTACTCCAGCGTTACACTAGCCTGCAGTAGCTTCCACACTGAGCTGAGAGAGTTTGGCTGTGGGTGCTGTCCTCTTCGCTGTGATTCTGCAACACAGAGTCGCTGAGTTTGAACAGGAAAAAGGCACTGCTGACTCTGGAACATTTCATTTCAAAGCAGTAGTGAGGATAAGTTGTAACTGTATTCAGAAGATATGAAGGTAGCGAATGTGAACTGTTTCACTGAATCTCCCACCTAAAAGAGATATTTTAAAAAAAAAAATCTGACAACCACAGTGATATAAAGCTTAAGGGTTACAGATACCTTGAGATCTCTAAAATGCAAAATCCATTGCTTTTTTTTTTTTTTTTTTTTTTTTTTTTTTTTTTTTTTTTTTTTTTTTTTTTTTTTGCAAAAACACATGAATAACGTTCTCCCTGAATGTAAGTTGTAAAAGAATTGCTGGACTCATACTAAATGAGCTTTGATTTCACCAATTTAAGCATTCTTATGTATTCAGGACAAGCAAGTAAAACAATGAGTATAAAAAGAAAAAAAAATCCTGCTAGTTTTTGGTAATTGAATGTCTTTTATTTATGCTAAAATATATTTAAAATATTTTGCTTTTCAAAAAGCAGTTGCTCTTGAAAGCAGCTGGCCCAGGGTCTTCTTTCTTTTTCTTTTTCTTTTTCTTTTTTTTTTTTTTTTTGGTACCAGGGATTGAACTTGGGGCCTTGTGCTTTCGAACCACTGAGCTAAATCCCCAGCACCCCCAGGGTCTTCTTTAGAATGAGCAGGACACACAGCTGTTCCAAATCTTAAGGCACAAAGGTGAATGAGTTTGGTGCTATTTACGCTTCTTCCAGACTCCAGGGTCCCAGAAGAAGACATTCCAAGTCTTCTCATCCATCTGAAATCTACACAGAGCCCCTGCAGCTCAGAGATACCCTGGCCTCTAATCTCTAGTAGAAATGGAGGCCATTAAGAAAGGCAAATTCCCGATCTCTATTTCTCAAATTGTCTACAATGATCCCACGTGTCCTTTCTTCTCACCTGCTTCAGGAAAAATGGGGATGCCACTTTATCTGGTACACTACCCACGAGATCCAAATCCCTCTCTCACTTTCATGATTCCCTTTCTCTTAAAACTTTGTCTTCTTCTCCCTTTAAAGTTTCCTATTTCTTAAGAACGTCACATTGAAAAATTTCATATTCATCTGTTATCATTTTCTAAAGGTGGCACATAATTTACTTTCATTTGTGCATGATTTTAGCTGAGTGGTTTCCTCTGCCTGAAATCCCTGCTCTGCATTTGGGCCTGTTTAATTCATGTTCACACCGTGAGGCTTTTGACCTGAACTCTTTCTTAGTGAAAGCTTTACTGGTTTCCATGGGCAGAATTACTTATCCCTGCTATGTCTTCTTGCTACAAATGTTTGGTATCTCTATTCATGTTTCTTGCATTAGAAATGGTTTACTTGTCACATGTTGGTTTCCCTTGTAGGCTGAAGACAGAATTCATGTGTAAGCATAATCGCTCCTCAGCACAAACCTGGCATATAAATGTTCAATATCTATTTGAATGAATGAATAAAAATATTATTCACAGACAGGAAGAGAAGAAAATACACATGCCTTTTTTCTTTGTATTGGTAACAAACTGAACAAGGGAAGATACACTTAAAATGACTCTGTTAAACTTAACTTCAAAGCTAGACTAAGCTAGCCCACCTCTCAATGTAGCAATATCGGATTTTCATTGTTTCCCAAGAGTCTCTTTTCCTCATTTCCTACTGAAATATTATTCATATTCTATTGAACTTTATTTAATTCTTACAGTATTTTAGACATTTAATGATAACCTCCATGGTCTGAATTTTTCATTTCTGAAATGACTTTACCTCCATCTCAACATTTTGATGTTCTAATTTCCTTTTGCTTCTTAGAGGAATTTGGCTAGGGAAAACAATTTATCTTAAGTGTTTATTCCATCAAGTTTTTATAAAATAGGTGTTTACAAATTGTCAAAAGCCTACACAACTCAGTCTCTCAACCTGCTTCTAATAGTAATTGAAGCCAGTGCTGAACATTTTTACTTGTGCCTAGAGGTCAATTTGAGAGTAGAGAAAAGTTTTGATTACTTCAATAGGTCACAATATTTTTAGTTAAATAAATGAAATACAAAGACTAAATGTGGACCAAATCTTTAGCAGAGAAGTTTTGTCTCAGGGTTCCTTGAACTGTGGGACTGGCACAGATCTGCTCCTGACTGGTCCTGCTTCCCTAAAATAGTTACATCAGATATACAGAATCTTTCTTCATTTTTTTAACCATAGGATTAGATGAATAAACTTAATTAATTTACCTTATCGAATGAGTTATAGCTAAATAACAGGAAAATATGACAGTTTTTTAAGCGAACAGGTGATGATTAAAAGAACTTTTTTATTTGCTTTATTACAGCTCCATTTTTGCTTGCTCATCTCAGACTTTCTTGTATGTGGCTAGACCAAATGTCACCTTCATCAGATTTAATCTTTTAGAAATTAAACCCAGGTCATTTGGCTTCATGTCTTTTTCCTGAACTTGGAACATTATATATTCTCTGTTCCTCATTTCTACACTCTTCAAGATGTGCCCTTCAATTCTTTTTCTTAGGGGGATGGTGCTGGGGAGCAAACTCAGGGCCTTGTGCTTGCTAGGCAAGCACTCTACCACTTGAGCTAAAACCCTAACCCATGCCCTTCATTTCTGGTATCTCTTATTCCCTCCGCTCCCTCCATCTCTGGTTTTATATATCTTTGCATTGCTGTGCCGTGGCCCTTATCCTACCAATTTTATTTTTATCTTGTATATTTCTCCTAAGCTTAATAGATACTGACTACATTATATTTATAGTTATATACCCGATAATTAGTCCTGGGACTACTACTTATTTCTCTGAAAGTGAATCAGTAAGGGAGTTTAGAAAATAGAAAATAAAATAAATAAAAACCCATAGGTCATTGTTTGTTTAAATTCTGCTCTTTGTGAAATTCTTGTGTTTGTGTGGATGAGCTTTTTTGTTTTGTTTTGTTTTTTAAGTCAAGATAAACTTAAGTATTGTAATTATTGAATTTTTTTCCTTTGTTTTGGAGACAGAGTCTCACTATGTAGTCCAGGCTGGCCTTGAACTTACTATTTAGCCCAGGTTTTCCTGGAACTCCTAGTGATTCTCCTGCCTCAGCCTCCTGAAGGCTGGGATTACAGGAGTGGGCCATCATATTCAGCAATTACCGATTTCTAATATAAAAGATACAATATAGAAAAATAAGGAACAATCTTAAATTGTTCATATTTTATTGGGATTAGGGCCAGAATATTTAAGCCTAGCATTTAGGGGTCAAAACTTTGAAAAGTATAGTTGAGTCAGGATACAGGGGAGAATAAGTCATTAATTCTTACCATAAACCCAGTACCCACTGTTAAGTGCCCAAAGTGGTTAATAAACATAACCCACTATGTTTACTATATTTAATCTGAACAAAATATAGTTGTGTTTTGAATTGAGTGGAAAAAAACAAACTCCTCAAAATACCTCTGATTTGTATTTTCAACTCGCTTTAATTTTTTCTTTATAAACTACATGAAATAACAAAATGGGAAATATTTTAAAACTTTCCAAAAAAAAAAAAAAAATTACTGAAGGGCTGGGGATTTAGCTCAGTGGTTAGCGTGCTCGCTTGGCGAGCACAAGGCCCCGAGTTCGATCCCCAGCACCAAAAAAAAAAAAATAAATAAAACTAATGTATAAGTCTTAAATATGAATTTATATAAGTAGAAATGAGATTTCTGCATATTTTTAAAATGTTATGAAATAGTACAATAGGTAATAAATACTCTTTTAAATACTGAAATTAGCCAAAAATGGGGTGGGATATGTAAGTAAAAGGGTGGGGAATGAGGGCACAAATATGACCAAAATACATTATATACACTGAAACTCTCCAAAACATGAAGCTGAGGGGAAAGATGGGGTAAGAGGGGTGGGTGGGTGGGGGTGATTAAAGTATGTTATGTGAACATACAAATCTGCCAAAATGAAACACATTAATCTGTATAAACCATATGCACTAAAAATGTGGAAATAAAAGTTCAGACTTTATTTACATTTTGACTGACTAAATAGTGTAGATGTCACTTTCTGGTAGAGGAGAGAAAGTTTCTCACAATATGGTAGACAAGAAACAGAGGAAGAAGAGAGGAACGGGGAAGGGAGATACAGTCTTCCAGGTCACACCCCAAGCGGCCCACCTCCCCATTTCCTACCTGCAGGAGTGCATGAGGCTCTTGGAGGACACCCCAGATCTAAACCATGACATTAGGATATTACGTACTCAGCACTATTATTCATGAATTGGTCTTTCATTATCTTTGTCTTGGGAATACAGTAATACCTCAGCTCACAAATGCTTCTGTTTGCAAACAGTTTGGTTCTCAAACAAAAGCATTGGACAAAATTTAGCTTCAGTTTGCAAACTCCACTTTGGATGACAAACACAACTTCCCCACACAATACAAGTGCAGCCATCGTCCCCCAAATCGTAAAACAAGTTCGTAAACTAAGGGGCCACGATGCCAATGAATCTCTTCACTCCCTTCTTAATTGAAGATGATTATGCTGCACATCTTCCCCTAAAGTTGATAAAACTAATAATATTTAAATACAGTTGATTTTTTTCATGGTATTACGAGATTTTCATACTACTTGGAAAAACAGGTTCTTGCTATAGCAAAGGTAGATTTTGTTTAAAAGAATGGTATTTTTGGTCATGTTACATGCAAGGAAAAAAGCTTATAATCCATGGATTATTTTCTCTGAAATTAATGAAAAGGTGGTTTTTACAATTAACTGTTGAGTCTTATATAGATATGTGTGTGTGTGTGTGTGTGTGTGTGTGTGTGTGTGTGTAAACCAGAAAAATATGACTAAGTGACTAAGTTATATAAGAGTCAAACACTCTTTAAGTGTATTTCACATGAAAGAAAAAGAGATTCATATCATGGACAAAAATGCTACACAGTATGGTATTTCAAATAAATATAGTAGCTCATTCTGAAAACTTTCCCTGTACCTTAGTCCTCAGGGATAAGTTCAAGATGAGGAGAAAGGGAAATAGGTGAAGAAAGTGTTGATAGGTTCGGGTACCTGTGAAATAATCTGTTAGCTCCATAAATATGGTCCAGAAATAAACAGCAAGGTACATGAATCTCCTTCTCCTATCTTTTCATGGTAACAAAATAAAAGTCTGCATCCTGCGTTAAGGCGGATAGGCCCCCATGTATGCTGTGAAGACTTGGACTGTTCCTTATTCATCTTAGGAAATGTGGACGCGACTGGCAATGCAGGGCAACCCAAAGAAGCATGCCTGAGAAAGGAGAGCATCACCGAATGGTCTTTATCAATTAAGACTGAGTGGTGCTGAAGATACCTCAGTGGATACCACCTTCACTTCAATAAATAGTGCTCTGGAGAGTCAGAGATGGTTTGTGGCAGCCCCTGCCACAAAGGAGCTATGATGATTTTCCAACCCACTCGAAATAAAGAAACTAAATTGACAGAGTTTACATTTCTGTTATTCAGCCCAAACAAAAACGTACATAAATATTAAACTTTCTGATGAAGGTGCATTTTTTTAGGGTTCAGCAATTGTTAGCAATGTAAAATAAGAAGAACCAAAATGTCCTTTGCATTATTTCAAGCAGTAATGAGTTGTTCCATACAATCGGACAAAATTCTTTACTATTTGATGTTTCTCATATCATTTTATAAAGATAATAATAAATAAACAAATTGCCCAAGTTGTACTTCATGGATCTATGGTATTAGTGATGTTTTATTAGTTCAAACTATTCTCTACATTAATATTTTCTTAATATCTACATTAGACATAGCAGGGCCTGGGAGAACATGCCTATCATCGCAGCACTTGTGAGGCTGATACAGAAGGATCACTACAAGTTCAAAGCCAACCTAGGCTTCATAGTGAGACTCTGTCTCAAAAAAACAATGAGAGTTCATAGGTATGTTGACAGACTGCCGTATAATAATAACACCTCTATTAAATGCCTGGTTTAGACACTGAAAATTTACAAATGCAAAGGTAAGAATGAAACTGTTTTCCAGAACAAGTTCATCTCTTAAATTGTTGAAATTTTTAATATTATCATTTTTCTAGTTAGCATAACTGTGTAAAGGTTTCAGAAGGTTTATTAGGTCGATTTTCTCCAAAGGTTTAAAAAATATGGGCCATCAACATGATGACTTCATTTTCGAATGTGGTTGATATATTTAGTGCTCAAATGTAAGAAATGGAGATGTTCATTAAGAGCTAAAATATGTAACTAGAAATGAATGAACTATTGCAAGTTTTCTCTTGAGGGTAGGAATGTGTTATAGTAAATTTTATATGATATTTACCCAACTGAACAAACAAAATAATACCGAACTATTTAGTATTTAGCACATAAAATAGCATGTACTTTAGAGGCATCCTTAAAAAAATATGGAAAGTTAACATGAGAATTTTTTCACTGCATTAAGATTAGGTATTTAACAGTTCTGTGTGGTTGAATGTGATAACTCGTATCACTGACATTACACAAGCAAGTAAGATCAACAAGACAGAATCCTGAGACAGCTGCATAATCGCTGCGAATGAAAAGCCTTCAGCCACACGTTACGATACTGTGAGAGGAGAGCCCCTTGCAGGTGCACAGCTGGAATGTAGATGAGCGGTGAGTGATAAATTCTTTGGTTAATGAAAAAAAAAAAAAACAAAACCTACAGTTATGCAACCTGAATCCATCCAAAAATAAATCAATTCTCGTTGAAGGAAGCCAAATGTACTGTTGAAAGAGTGTGTTTTGGGCATTAAAAATAGGAACTCCAGACAATAAATAAATACAAATGGCTGTTTATGACTCTTAACAGGTTAAGAGCAATTGAAATTGTTTTCAACCTATTTCACAGTGCAGAAAGTGGAAAGAATATTAGATATTTGGAAAGAAATTGCTAAGTATTGGGGCTGGGGATTTAGCTCAGTGGTTAAAGTGCTTGCCTTGCAAGCACAAGGACCCAAGTTTGATCCCCAGCACCAAAAAAAAAAAAAAAAAAAAAAAAAAAAAAAAAAAAAAAAAAAAAAGAAAGAGATTGCTAAGTATCAAAAATTGAGATTGTTAGTCAAATCATGTTCCTCATTATAATACAAACGATTAACTTGCTTTTTCAAGTAGCAAGGAAGAAATATAATTTTCTGAGACCTGCTGTTATACAATGTATGGATGTCTCAAAACTGAAAAAGAGCATTCAATAAGCAGGTAAAAGACAAACAGGACTAGTTTCCAAAGTCCTGTTCTGTCTTAATTTCAATCACACGTGTAATACAGGAATGTTCCAGAGCCGCAACGTCACCAGATGCTGCTGCACGGAAACATTTGTCACAAAAAAATTCGTCAATGCTAGGAATAGAAAATAAGAAGATTGTAGGAAAAACTTAGCTCTGATAAAAATACTGAAAATTATGGTACTTCATGTGTTTCCACAGTATGATCACAAATATTGTTCTGAAAGCATTTGCTTATGTGTGGTAAGTGTTCCGCTGGATTTATTTTGGGGGTATGGAGAAGTTGTTGAAACAATTTTGTCAGCAGTCTTTAGTATTACTAATTATCAAACATCTCTTAAATATTTATAATATTTTAAATAATACGTATCAACATTTATATGTGTAGAAATAATTTGTTACCATAAGGCAATAATTACCTTGCTGATATTTGTGTCATAATTTCAAAATTAATCACTTGTAACTAATTGGGGCTAGAAGAGATAAAAAACAGGAATAAAGGAGCAATGTTGATTACGTTAAAAAATTGCAATATCTTCTGAACATTGCCTGTGAGAGAGTAAGATCGAAAAACATGAAACTCAGTAAACAAACATCTGGGAATAAATGTTTTAAGTAACGAAAAGAAAAAGTCATTAATAAATTTATGATTTTTAATGTGTCTGAAGTTTAAAATAAAATACAAGAAGTTATACAAAAGATATTTCCTTAGTATAAATAGAAAAGAATAATAAGTATCTAGCAGTGAGTTTTGAAACTGATAATCACCATGAAACTTACATAAAACTTTGAAGGGAAAAAAATGAACTTTCGATTCTGTGGGCTAAAAGGATACACTCATTGCTTCAGATAGCAAAATTCGTGATTGTATTATAATTTATTTCAAAATAATATTTTAATAAATCATTTGTTGTTTTAAGATGAAATTGGGTCACAAAAGTAAAATGATGGAAAGTAAGGACTTAATCATTCTAAATTTCAGACTAGACTATTTCTGCCCACACTGCCGATAAATTCACTAACATAAAGTTAAAGTCACAGTAATCAAACAATGAGAAATAATGAAGAACAAGAAAGGTAACAGAAAGTGTTAAGAAACTTACCCCAAAGTTTAAATGCAGATAAAGTGGTCAGAAGTAGATATGGAAATTTCATACTGATAGCCAAGAATGTGAAAACTTATAAATCCAAATTGTAAACTGACGATGGATGTGTAAGAAAAGAGCATTGATCAGGAACTTCCATATGTCCTGAACTACCTGAGAAAATTATCTCGAGTTACTTGATGATGCTCCAGTTATTCGGGATATACTTTTTCTGAAGCCAGGGGTATAAAGCGCCTATGTAAGCAACAGATGACGAAGGGTACATGTTACTTTGATCTGACAGTTTGCCATTTTTCTGGTCCTCATCTTTACACGTTTAATTATTCTGCCTATACATAAAACTTTTCAGATATGATTTGCCATTCTCATATGGTCAGGGATATCTAATTTACACTTCTTATGTGGCTTTTACTATATATACGCTTTAAAATGAAAACTAATCTATCTTATAAAATTCAGCCCTGTGTGAGTCCCCTGAAGATCAAAAACTCATTAAAAGTGACACAATTTTTCTTGATTAGATGAGGTATATTAACATACTGTCTTGTCTATACATTGAAAATATCTTGCTGTAAAAACACATCAAGATTTCACAAATCCATTAGTTTGCTAAAACAATAATTTATTGAGGGCTTTTCATTATGCTTCTAAATAGTCTCATTCTTATTCCGTATATCGTGGAGTTGGTTAAATGCTTTCAAACTATTATGTTCTTTTCATGCTAAACACACATACAGACTCTTCTCCAGTCATAAATTGACATGTGACTAATGTCTACCATCGTTAAAAAAAAAAAGTGATGTGTACTCCTTTAAGAACTGGCCTCTGCAAACCTACCATCTAAACTTCTGCATGTTCCTTTCCTCTTCTGCCTATCAGTAATAGCATTAACTCCCAGGACAAACATTGAAGCCACATATTGAGGACAGCAGGTTACCAATATGGTTCTATTATGTGAATAAAAAGAATCCTTACTTATGTATAAATCCTTAATTGTGGAGTCTTTTACTTGCTGTAGTGAGCCTACTGTGCCTGAGAAAAAGTGTTTAGCAATGTTACTAAGGTATTTTCATTTTGCAGACATATTATTAGCACAAATTCTATAATTTTTAGCAAAATACATTTGTTATAAGCATCCTTAATATTTTCTTGATTTGGCTGTGACTACTAAAGCTATCATCTATTTTATTACAACATTCTCCAAACTTGTATAATAAGGAAGGAATATAAAAGCGCATGTGAATTTCCTAAAAGAATTTGAACACACAATGCCACCTTTTCCTCATCCTGATTTGTTAGATTAGGAGTGTTGGGGAAAAAAAATGATACACAAACATAAAAGAGCAAATGGCATCAAATAAGCAGTCTATTTTCAAGGAAATTTGGGGGTCTTGACCAGAGAACTTATATTTGGCTGAAACGGCATATTCCATGTCAGGGAAAACTGTTCTCATCTCACGTTATCCACTATATCCATCCACTCTGATGGCCTCCACTCCTGTGCCCCAGGTGTGGATTTCAGTCTGTTCCCTCTCCTCTGCCAGTGTGCTCGCCACAGGGGCTGGAGTTGCCAAGCTTCAGCTGTGCCTCTTGGCACTCAGGCATGTCTTCTGGTAGAATTCTACCAGAAGGACAGTCCTCCTGAAATAACAGGCACTCCGTTTTGCTTTACCTGATTACATCTTTCATATTTCAATCAGGCAATCTTTGATTGGAAATATAGTCCTTTTTATACAGACATCAAAGGCAAAGCATGTTTTCACTGAGATATAATTATGCAACTATGATTTCTCCAAGGGTACTTCATCAACCCATAACAAATGGACAATAAAGCAAACCAAAAAATCGGATAGTCTTTCTCTCCAAGCATAAGGGAGACAATAAACATTTGCTTCTCAATTTAGCAAGACTCTTAATGAAGGCTGTTATCAATCTAAGCATGTTTTGGTGTTGGGAGTTTTTCCAGTAATTTCATCTGCTTTTTGTTTTCATAATTTGTTAAACATTAATCTCACATCTTTTTTGCACATAGAACAATGCAAAAACTTTGGATATGGGGATGAAAATATTGTTCTTATATTTAACCAAATTTTATATACACTTATTTGTAATTGTAATAGCTATTATCAACATTTCTGGGTGCTTACTATGTGCCCAATTCCACGCTAATTTATTTGAACAAATTATCTCCTTTAACTTTTACAAATAACTAAAGTAGATTTTCTCTGTAATTTATAGATGAGAACACCTAAGTACAAAAATTTTAAAAATCCAGTTACAGAGCTATTGAATGGTGAATCTATGATTTAAGCACACATTATAAACACAGGTACAACATAGGTAGAGTGATTACATTTATTAATGATCATGGCTTAGTGAGACAATTGATGGAGAGACCAATTCTTAATTTCTTAACGTATCAAGCAGATAAAGAAACCAAAATAGTGATAAAATTAACAGGGCCCAGAAAAATGCAGCATATGCACACTTTAATAGATATAGTCAAACCACATATGCATAACTAATAACATGCCTGGATTCCATCAGAAGCATGGCAATGTAAGAACAATTTAAGATTACATCTTTAAAATTATGTTCCAGTGTAGGAATTACCATAATTATGTTGATAGCAATTGATCATGAATGTTTACTTAAGTATTTCCTGGGGAAAAGGAGCACGATTCCTTTCTACAGGGGCCCTCTTATATGGTGTAATCTTTATGAAACCCATCCTGCTGTCCTCAGACTCCAAGTCACAGATTCTACTTCTGTTCTCTCAGAAACACAAGTAATTTACTTACGATTATATTTCATAGCCCATAACATATATACAGGACTCCATAATGACTCCAATACTTGATTTAACTTGTTGAGATAGTAAGAATAACTCCTTCTTTGAGATTTTTATCAAAATGAGCACCAGATTATAAGAGAATATCTCTCCCTTTCACCATCCCATCTCACACATACACACAAAAGGACACATTACACTTTCATTTAAAAAAAGCAAAATGGAAATTTAAAAATATAGTAAATATTAATCTTCAAGTTAGATTCATGTAGGTCACACTAAAATAGAGTGGAAAATATAAAAGCTTGATTTTGTTCTCAGGTTTTACTTTCCCTTTTATTTTTTGCCCAAGCCACCTGCCCAACCTCTTTTCAATGGTGTATTCTTGTCTATTTAAATTTAGGCTTAAAAATATGTAAATGATAATTGTTTGTAGATTCCTCTATCACAATCTGGAACTTTCCAAGGTCTTTTCTAAACATGCATAAATTTCAAAAAAGGGCAAAATCAGCATAAAAGTAAGAGATGTTATCGTTTCTAATTTCATTATAGTTTGCTGCTTCTATTTCTATTTTACATACCATCTCCTTAAGTGAGTAGGTTTATTTCTTCTTTTTTATTGGAGACATATAATTCTTTTACTTTTGAATATGGTCAGGTTCTAAAGAAACAAGAAATGACCTGAAAATTGACTTTGGCCCCTTCTTCATTCTTCCTTTAAATGGAATTAATCTCTAAAATAAATCACATTCATTTAGAGGGTGATTTTTCTGGGTCTTACATGACATATAATTATATCCTCCAAAACAAATCTTAAAGGAATGCTGCAGTGGTCTTTTCAATAGGAATTGATGGTTGATTTCTTATGGGTCTGCTGCATCCTGTGGGAGACTCTGAGTGACCCTCTGCCTCTCTTCGGATCCCTGCCCTCACTCCAGGCAAGAATGGAGAAGTGGGGCTTTTAGCGAGTAATAGTGGAGTCAAGACGGATACAGCCCAAAATGAAAGTTTACTTAAACTGTTCAAACAGAGAAAGCAGAAGAGAAAGCTATTTTAGCAGGAAATAGGGGCTTGAGATGGCCCACTGGGATCTGGGATGTATTCACATTTATAGGGGTAAGCTGTTTTCTAAAAATAACTATTTCACTGATTGGTGTAGTATAGGCCAATCAGGATCAGCCTTTATTTATGGGAAGGGGACAAAATCAGCATATAGTAAATGTACATAACACTGTCATAAAGGATACAATAGGGTAAATTTTTTTCAAGCACATGGTACACCATAAGTATGTGATGCTTTTACAAACATCAGCTACCAATAAGCATGGCGTGATTTTACAGTGTCAGTCATCTGTTTTGTGCTGGGTTTTTCTGTGTCCCTCTAGCCTATTCCTACGGGTAAATCTAGGCAGGAAGTTTCTTAGGTAAGATATACGGAGGCAAAGAAGAGGTAGGAGTATCCATAGAAAGAAGAAAAATCAGAAATGAGAAGCAAAATTACATTGTTTTACTATACTCCAAAGTATGAAGTAGCTCCAGAAGAACAAAACTACCCACTTCTTATGTCACAAATAATAGGATAGAATCTTTACCTTAAAAAGGGATTCATCAAATATTTTAAAATTTGGGCTTTTTTTACTTACATATGGATATTTGAAATGTGTTTATTTTATTGAGTGGTTTGAATCCCAGAATAACGATTAAAGATACGTTTGCTTGGATGAATAGTTTGTATATGACAGTTTGAAAATACTTCACATGTTCTGAAGTATGTATAAAAAGTTATTCCCAAATAAATGTTCTGAAATTTCAAAAAGACTGTCATTCATTAAATTTTCATTATACATTTGAATTGAAATTAACAAATTTTTTTTCCAAATATACTGAAAGTAATTCCAGGAAATAATTTCTACAGATGAGAACCATAACATCTAGAGATAATCTTCATTATATAATAGATTTAAAAATCTGTGGTTAGTTAGTGTCCCTAAATTTGAGTAGCATCCTTGGTAATGAATAGATGGATGTTTAAGGTTTTCACACTTTTATATTTTGATAGGCAAGTTCCATAAATATTGTGAGCTAAAACATTTTCTCCTTTGCAGATACAATGCGATTCCTTGATGAATCTCAGGACTATGTTATATTTAGTTAGTCACTGAATCCTGGGCAGTGAGAATTTCAGTGTTCCAGTCTGGTAGAATACAATGATGCTTTATATATTAATGTCAGTGGTTTAGTTTTTCTATTTTTCATCATTTCATCATTTAAATGAAATGGTTAGATTAATTAGCAATTAAGCTTCCTTAAAGCTACAAGTCTGTAGTTCCAAAATTTACTTTCCCTTCTTCTTTAAATTGATGAAACTACTGCCAACTCCAGAAGTATACTAATGTTAACAGTTGTATTGAACAATACACTGGAGTTGTAACCGTAACTACTTGGCAGACTTAGCCATGTTTTACTAAGATCCTTTAGTGCTGTGGAGGGGCTCCAAGCATTGTTTCCATGTTTACTTTCTTTAACAAATAAAAGAGAAGAAATTATTCATTTTTATAATATTAAACTGTGGTATAGGTTAAATAATGTATAGATGGTAGAAGAAAGCCACATAGACTTACATTAGCATAAAGGAAATTAAAACATCTCAAGGAAACTCCAAAGATCAAGTTATTACATTGTTGTGGAAACTTCTGTTCTTCCCACTCTTATCAGGGTCCACATTCATCTAGTGAGATCACTAACTCAGAAAAAATATCACTCTGTATGTTAATCACAGAGGAAATTTAGTTTGTAAGAGGTTGAGTTCCTAAAAATATGAGTATAAAGTAAATCTTGTGTATAGAAACTAACAAGTAGGAAGCACTACAAATTGGGTTTTTCTGCACTATCTATGGTTCATTTATAAGGTGAATAATAATTAATACTCTACTACATTGAGTAATAATTCACATAGTATTTTCTTTATCTTTCTGATTTCTTTTCCTTTATATCCACATTCCGACTTAAATGACTTAACCAAGCAAATACCCAACAAGAGCACAATGAATATTTGATGAAATAACTAGCATTGTATAAATGTCAGCAGAAAGCAAATCTTACATAAAATGTATCATGTTAATAATAACATCAGGCATCTAGGGAGCAGAGATAGGCAATGTACATACATAGTAGATTATCAAAAATTAAAGGAAAGTAGTATTCCTATTGTGTGCTCTACTCCTACACAAGAAAAACAAATTAAAATAAGCTAAATAATATATTCCTGTTTTGCGTGATTTGTCAAACTATTCCCTTTGGTTGTCTTCTGTTGAGTTTGGATTTCCACATAGATTTGAGCAGTATCTAAGGCCATGGCTAGATTTTTTTTTTTTAATTTTGTGTGTATACCATTATTAAAATAATATCTACCTCTGGTCATAATTCTACATGAAATAGTAGTTGCTGTCGCATAGGAGAAAGTCTTTGGCCAAGTTTACGCTTTATTTTTTCAACTCTGCTGATAGTTTGAGGTGGACTTAGTATGTTTAGTTTAAATGATACAATCCTTAGTCTAAGAGTTCAAAGATAACAAACTCTTGAGAAAGATAATCTAATGTCTAGGAGGAAAAGTACATAAAAATAGGGAAAAGATGGCAGAATAGAGACACCCAACATGCACCTGCTTCTGCACAAAGAAGAACCAGAGAGACAGGTACATTGTTACACTTCTAGATGAGTGATATTGACAGAGCACTGGGAAGCAAGAGTAGAAAAATGGAAACACGTAAGCTTCAGAGACTGGGACAACAGTATAGCAAGAGAAACAATATATCCTACACCTTTTCAATCCTGGGCCCCCAAAGGTAGATGGGTGCATCCCACCTTCAGAGGAGAGGGTGAAGGAGCGTACCAGCAAACTCTTAGCAATGAGGGTACCAGAAATCTCAGCTACTGACAAGTTTCACAGTCCTCATAGGCTTGCTGACTAACCAGATACAGGTACCACAACACACTGAGTCAGCGGATCATTGTCACACAACCAAACATGGCTCGATGGAGCAAATCTGACTTAAATTCCTGTTCACGCTCCACAACAGAGATGGACAACATTCCAGGGAACTAGAGGGCCCAGTTCTCAGGGACTGTGGGACATAGGTACATGCCCACCAAGACTAAAGTCAGGAATAATCACATGCAGAATCCTGTCAATTTGAGGACTGAAGGCAGCCATCCCATCTCCCACCTTACAGTCTGATCAGAAGACAAGTGCTTCAGGCTTCTCTCCACGATTAGGGCAGCCAGTTCTAGAGACCCTTACAAGTAATGGAGTCAATATCAACAATGCCTGAGAAAATTGCCATTACACAATGGGGGCCACAACTTCCACTGTACATCACACATTGTTCTTTACACAGCATAATTGAGTAAGCTGCTAGAGTTGTCCTGCTTTTTCTTATTTCATGTAGACAGTGGGTCTCTCCAACGCCAACACAGTAGGCACTACTCAAACTAACTAATCTCAGGCAAAGTGGTCAAGGGGAAATTATGCTATGGTGCCAACCTAGAAAAAAGCCCAATATTGCATAATAAACTGATATCCCACAACACATCTTCAGGATAAAACCAATTACTAAGACGACTACCTCATAAAATCTATAGAACTCTCCAGTACACCTGATATGAAAATCTCAGCATAGGAACAGAAGAAATATGAAAAAAAGAAGACAGTATGACACCTCTAAAGATTGTAACTCTAGTAACTCATTCCAAAGAAATTGAAATCAACAAAATGCCAAATAAAGAATGAAAAGGTTTTTTTAAAGTTCAATAAAATACAAGGTAATACAGATAAAAAATTAAAGGAAATTAGAAAGACAATGCAAGATATAAATTAGAAATTCATCAAAGAGGTAGAAATTTTGGGAAAAAAAAAAAGCCTACCAGAAATCTTGGAAATTAAGAGCTTAATAAGTCATATAAAAATTTAAAGGCTCAGTCATAGACTACAATATGCAGAAGAAAGAATACCAGTGTTTTAAGACAGCCTTTGATATATCACATCCATCCAGAAAAAAACAAATAGAATGAAAAGAAAATACAAATACATAAAGAGAACATTCAAGATCACTGGGATGCCACTAAAAAATTAAACATCCAAATCATTCTATTATCCACCAGTGAGGAAATAAAGGTTAAAGGTATAGAAAATGTATTTTAAAAAATAGTATAAACTTGCCTTGTCTAGGGAAAGACATAGACACCCATATAAGAATACTTATGAAAATATAATAAACAAGACAAGAAAAGATCTTCAAAACAACATATTATAGTCAAACTGCCAAAGGTACAGGAAAAAGAAATACATTCAAAATATGCAAAAAAAAAAAAAAAAAAGATTTGAAAATAGAATAGTGAAAACTAGGGTCTGGATGTGGTTCCCGGGCTGGAGCACGTGTAGAAAAGGACTGACTGGGTACGAGCACACACTGTATGCACGCACAGAAATATTAGAGAATACCACTAAGATGTACAGTGAATATGTGTTAATACAAGTTAAAAGTCTAATCTTGAGATTTTGGCAATTTAAGGACACAGTGAAGCTGCACATAGTCAATCCCAACCTCAGACTGCATTCAGCAAAATTTCTCTCCTGTCATCTGCCGCGCAGGGGCACTGGGAACGAGACAGAGCTGACTGTCCCAACTAGCTCTTGAGGTAATGTGCTGTTTAATTTTCGAGTCAAGAATTACTAGAGAAAGTAAAGGATTTATATCTTGACTGTTGAGAGAAATGCAAATTTTATATTTATCTGAAAACTAAATATTGGCTGTGTGGAAAGGAGGCAAATTGTAAATACACGGAAAGCTAAAGATAGCTTATCTTTTCAATTTCCAATATTTAGAAGGGAGCATAACGTATTTCAAACAGGACTGCTCTTACTTAGAATAAAATATGTATATACTTTATTAACAAATATTTGTCGTACAAGAATATGTGGAGAAGAAAATGTGCAGAGCAACACAGAAGTGACAATTAACTGAAATCAGGTGAACAGATTTTAGACACATACAGTACTTGGTTTTACCATCAGTTTCCGGCACATTTGCAACAGCCTTGTTTCTTTCTGGTGAGCTATTTTTGTGTACCTGCACCACTATATAGATATTATTCAAGAAGTAACTATATTGAAATAATGACAGGTCATCGATTTTTGATGCAAGGGAATGCAATTTTGGTCTTAGAAATGGTTAGTAAGGAGCTGTAACTAAGAATGCATTATAAAGACCCTTCAGTTTACAAAAGGAAAAAAATGAGCAATATATCCTTGCCTATTTAGGGGAATAATTCTTATGTATAGTTTCAAGTTATGACAGTGTAAGCAAATATACATTAGGAGAAAAAAAAATTGCCTACATGACTTTATTTTATGAGGAAGATTATAACGGATCTTGGATGGAAAAAAATGAATATTTTTTTTTTCAGTTTTTAGGTGAAAAGCAGGCAGAACGCCCAGAATCTTAAAAGAATGCTGAACAACAAGTCAATTTGCCTTACTCTCTTTAGCATGGTGGCCTTTCAAAAGCTTCTCAGAACAGTTAATCTGCTTTATGTGTGTTCCTCTTAAAGCTTCAGGGGACATTACAAAGTAGCAGCTACCCTGCAGATCTCCCTAAGGCTTCATTAAAATTGAGAGTATATGTGGACAGAGATTGTAATCCTACACTGAAAAGCAAAAATAAAATCATTTTTTCCTTGTGTGGCTAGGAGAAGCCCTGATAATAATGGCTCTTCCAAATTTTTCAATAATAGCTATTAAGTTACAAGGAAATTACATTTCAATTCTCTGTGATATGACCTATAGGAAAATAAGGGGGAACAATTGTTGGGGAATGATTTCTTAAATGTACAAGGAGGTCAGGTAAACAAATGGATAACACTAAAAGAATAAATAAAAATCTGTTTCAAATAGCTATTGTGTTTTTTTCAAATATAGTTAAAAACAATGACGGAAATATTTTTTGTGTATTAACTTTATTTGGAGTTACATATTTGTATTGATCTTGCCTTACTCCCACCTGCCAACCTCCTTCAATACTTTTGAAAAAAGATAGAAATTAATTGAACCTTTCCTCTAAGATAGAATTTAGTAGGGATTTTTTTCTAAAGTAACATAGAGTGACACTTTGAGTTCTTCATTTCTTATTTTCAGAATTTTTTTTTCTAATTTAACCAAGGCACATTATACATCAATATTTCTCCATGGATTATAATTTGTGGTAACAATATGTTTTAATTTATCATTCTCTGAAAATACATTTATTTTAAAAGTAGAATTCTAGGTCCCATTGTCCAAAATATGTGCCTTATGATAATTATCTGAGTGAACTTTGATTGACTAAAATTAGTGCACACTACCCAGTATCAAAAAAATTAAAAAGTGCTTTTTCTAAAACCATATTTAGGAATGATTAATAGTCTTTTTCTGTACTGATTCCATACAATGTGGAAAAATTAAAAGTAAACAAAATCCTTAGATATGAAAAGTTTGCCATCTAATGTATTATGGAAATCTTGACTGACCTATGGGTTAAGAAATAGAACCGTTAGTATCAAGAGCATAGATAATTTATTGACTTTAAAAGTAATTAGAAATTGGAAAGTAGAAGGCACTTTTGAAACATTTATCAAAGTAGAAGAACTTCAGAACCCTTCCCATGCTGCCTGCTCAAGAGCTGAGATATCTATCTGTTATCAAATCTCCGAGGACTTGGTATCAATGCAGTCTTTGACGACACTATTTTTGGTCTAGATTCACATATGTTCTGCCTTCCTATTGATTGAGTTACCTACCCGAGGACTTAATATATGTTCCTAGAACACAAAGGAGATACTCTAACAGTTCTGGATGAATGAGCAACTTAGTTCAATTCATCTAACATATCAGATTGGCCAATCAAGACTAAATATCCATGACACAGAGGTTTTGAAAATAGAAGATTGCTTACTCTAGCTTCAAAAGTTGTGATGAGCAATATTATGCAAATTCACATTCCTTTCCCACACATGAATATTAATTTTAGCCCTGCTCTCTATGAGAAAGTTAAGCAGATCTGGATTCTGACTTAGAGACTCCAAGTGAGAAAGTATGGATGAAAATTACTTCTTATGTTCATGCAATAATTCAACAATTACTTTTGAGTGTTTAGTTCTGGCAATGTATTACTAATAGGAAAGACACAATTTTCCACTTTCATACAGAAAGCTTTATACTCCATTGAGTAGATTTATGTCTACAGTCCATGAATCTGAAATTCAGGTCACCTTCCATCCCACTTCACAAGAAAGCAATCAGCTACTGATTAGTTAGTTATTTTTGCTCTTCACATCGATTAGATGAACAAACATATTTGTCTTTTACCTGAACTCATGGAGGACACTTGCCTACAGTTAAGCAGGCAATTTATACACAAGCTAAAACTTGCAAGAAAAGCATCTCTTCTAATATCCATTATATTTGATTTGCACATAGCCTCTATGTTTATTACATGAACTATGATAAATATATATAATTTGTTGCATATATATCATGCTGCATTCAAAGCAGTCTTTTAAAATATATTTTTTATTTCAAACATGTTCCTTACTGCAAAATATAGTGCTATTTTTAAAATATAATTAAGGCCACTTGTTCATAAATACATATGGAATAAAACAATGGACATAACAGTAAAAAGTAATTTATGAATAAAGAGTATGTATATATTCACAGAAAGAATTGTCACTGTAGATTTCAAAGTGTTATCTCTTGACTCACCTCTACATTGATAACATTTAGGGGTATCTGTAGTGATGAGGAAATGAGGCAAAATTAGGAAGGTGGAAAGTTGGAAGGAAACCACACACAAACATACACATAAAGACACAGATGCAATAAAAATAAACAGACACAAACATATATGTCATTGTCAGGAAATAATATCAGTTCTTTCATCTTTCTGCATTGTTTTAGTTTCCTACATCTGATGTGAATATATATTACAAATTTAGTGGCATTAAAACATTACAATTGGGTTGGGGATTTAGCTCGGTGATAGGACACTTGCCTAGCACACACAAGGTCCTGAGTTTGATCCCCAGCACACAAAAAAAATTACAATTTTTTATCTCAAAGTTTTGTCGTTAAGAAGTCCAAAGTTCATCTGATTGAGCCAAAATCCAGTTGTTGACAGGACTACATTCCCTCTACAGGCTGTGGCAGAAGGTTCATTTGGTGCCAAATTACTTTTTTGCAGTTTCTAGAACTAGCCCACACTTCTTGGCCCATGGTCCCATTCCCGTGCCTCTGCACTCATCAAGGACAGGGTGAGTTCTTCCCAAGCTGTTCTTCTGGCTATTTTCTGCTTCCTTTTGCCATTAAGAATCCTTGTGATTGCTTTAAAGTCCCCTGGATAGCAGAGGATAGTCTGCCCATTAAAGAGATTTTCAGACTATTAGCTAAATTTAATTCCTTCTTCAAACTTAAAATTTTCTTACCAAGTAAACTAACTTATTAATTGTCTAGTGTGGTGGACTTATTGTGGTCATCTTGAGCAGGAACGCCCAGCTGAACTGTCTTGGTGTGGTTCTGGGTGTTGAAAATCCACCTAAAGGTTAATGACAACACAACGTAAAGGAGAACGGGAGGAGAAGACGGTGCTGGCTGTTTCCCAGGAGAAGCTCTGTTGTGGCTGGTTCGCCTGAAGGGGACTTGGCTGTTCTCATCACAGAAGGAGCTTGGGGCCTTGCTGTCGCTGAGGATGGCTGCTGTTCACTTTGTGGCACTCTGGACTTCATCTCATCTGCAAGCATCATATCCTGGTTCCAGAATAGATCTCTTCAGCCTTTTTAGTGCAGACATGCATGTACATGAGACATTGCTGTGGGCTCCCAGCCCGTGATTGGATCTTTCGGGTCTCCAGTGCATAGACAGACGTTCTGCACTCTTCCTGCATTTGGCTTGTGTGTGAGTGTTGTAACTTGTAACTATCCTGTATTAAATCTGCTTTCTTGCAAACAATTGACTCTAGAAAAATAACTAAAACATCTAGTAATCAAGTTTTGGATATTATTTTGTCTACACGATCATCGTGACAGTTTTCCTTGCAAAAGAATGTGTGTGCTCTAGAGATACTGACTGTATTTTTTTTCCTGAGACATCCCATGAGTGTTTAAGCCAGACCATGTGCTCCCATTCAAGATATATTCACTCCTCTTACTCGAGGCAAGTGTTAAAATTTCAGGTGAGTACTTTCCAATTTATCTTCTAAAGATTATTTTAATATCCAAAACATTGTTTATATTGGGAGTAGGCAGGTGAAGGTTTTCTTCCTCTCCTAGAAGGCTTGAGGGAAGCAACTGGGCCGCATATAACAAATAACTTCCAGGTTCAGTATGTTAGAAATCTTCCCTGTAGTGCAAAACTTTTTGTATGCTGCAGAAACCACATGCTTAATTTCAGGATAAAAATGAGCAAATATAAATGTTAAAAACTTATAAAGCATGTCCCAAATTATGTATATTTCTATTTGGCTGGAGCCTAGAGCAGTATAGAACTGTCTTACATCAGAATTGATTGAGAAAAAGCATTGAATACAAGTTCAAGAAGTGTGGACTTCATTCAGTAAGATTTGTAGTGGTTCTTTGAAAAAACTGCGACATGGTTTACAACTGTATTTCAGGAGGAAAAAATTTATCATCAACCAAGGATAGTTTCATATAAAACAAACAGGTGGAATATCACTGGTACCTGCGCAATGAGGATGAACATACAGAGTTAAATTGCAAAAATATTGTGAATAAAGGTAGAGACAAAATAAAGATCTCTTTCTCTCTCTCTCTCCTCCCCCACCCCTCTCTCTCCTTTCTCTCTGTTATTCTTGTATTGAGGACTAAACCCAGGGCCTTTTCACTGTGTTCAATCCTACTCAGTCCTATTTAAATTCAATTTTTTTTTTTTTTAATTTTGAGACAGGGTCTTGCTAAATCACTAAATTGTCCAGCCTGGGCTCAGACTGAAGTTCTGCCTCAGGCTTCCACTGTGTGAGGCTCACAGCCATGTGCCACAAGGCTTGGCTTGAAGAGTTAAATATAAGTGTCTGTAGCAGCTATAGGCAGAGTAGGGCTTTTAGGGCTAGAATTTTAGATAGGGTTATAGAAAAATGAAAAGAGAAACTCTGAACAATAATTAAAAAACTATACCAGGTTAACTTGAATTTGAATCTTAATTCTGCTATTATACATACACACACACACACACACACACACATACATACATATATATATTCATATATAATTTAACATTATGTCCACTGTAAAAGTCATACACATATAGCCTCTTGGGTGTGAAAAGCACCTTAGCAAGTCTGCTTGTATCTGCACCACTCACCATCCTGCTGTGTATTTAAATCACTCCAGAAAAAAGCAACCTAGATTTTCTCTCAAGTAGGACTTTAAGGGATTCTAAATCCAGACAACTTAAAAATTCTAAAAATGTCACTTTTTTCATGAAATGTTTACAGCTCAAAATGGGAATAATACCAAGAACTAGGATCAGGAAGAGGGATTCAGGGATTAAGTTGTTTCTTCTTTTTTATTCCTTCTTTTATGCCTTTCAATACAATTTTGTTTGGAAATGCAATATCAGTATTGGTATTTACCTTTCTATAACTTTGTTCATTTATATTGTAATGTGGATGAAAATAAAAAGTGTTAATATTAAAGTTGAAAAATATGAAAAAATTATATTAAATTTCCAAGTTTATTTAGAAGATTATTGCTAAAACAAAATGGCTTAATTTCAAAAATCTTTCATGAAAGGAATTAAAGTACTGAATGAAGCAGAAAATAATCATTTGCATTTGCAAAAAATAATAACCTTTAAAATTTATGAGACTTTTTAAGCTCTATTTTTGAAAGAGAAAACTGTGAAAGAAAAGTCTATTTAAAACTAAAATACATTTTTTTTTTTTTTGTGGTGCCGAGGATCGAACTCAGGCCCTTGTGCTTACAAGGCAAGCACTCTAATCACTAAGCTAAATCCCCAGCCCCTAAAATACATTTTTTTTAAAAAGAACCATCTACTAGAAATTATTGCTAAGTATTTTGCAGTCCTAGACACTAAGTATTTTCCCATCCTAAAGTTGATTCTAAACATTAAAATATATCTTTTCTGGAAATCACCAAAATAAAAAACGGAAAAAAAAAGCCAGAATAGTCATATTTAAATGAATTGTACAAATCATGATTTGCATAGGACAAAGATTAAACAAAATGGAAAATGGTAATATTCATAGTATCAGACATTAGAACCATGAAATATTTAAATACACATAACATTTCTAACAGTTCTATCTTAATTCACTTTCAACGGCAAGTACAAATATTCCCATCTCACTGAGAATAACCATCAAATGAACAGTAATTATTAGACATAGGAAAACTTTTTAAAGGGCCCCTAGGGGAAATTCTAGAAAAATCATAAAAATACTAATCTGCTCAAGAGGACATTACTAAAATATATAATGAGCAGAACATATGGGTTTTATTCATATATAAACTACAAATAGTGTAGGAAAGTTTTGGGGAGTAAAAGTTAGATGTGTTGTTAAGATGAATTTGGCTTCAATATATCTTAATTTTTTCTTTAGATAATAAGGTATTTTGTTTGATATTTTTGATATCTCTCTATTGTCTTCTCAGGTAACTTCCTCTGTTTGAAACTGTCAGATCGTAGATATTGCCACATTTTCACAGCAAAAGGATGTTTATTATTTACCAGTATTCACCTAAACTGAATCTAAAAATTCTAACCTTTTTAATTTAGACAATATTACAAGACCATTGATAGAATGTTAGGATACCCACTTTCATTATCCTGCCATGTTCATTCCTCGGAGCTGTAATCCCTCATGTGCCCAGACTAGTTTACTTATCTCTCCATGGCTAACATAAAACACTGTGGAAACATTTTCAGTACTTAACACAGCATTTATCACAGCTTTTTGATTGTCTGTTGCCTTGTATAACTTCCATAAGAGAAAGTAAATACCTTGTGGATAAAAATTGTCCTGTATTTTTATTGTTTTATTCTTAGCAGCTAGCAATCAGAAGATTTTCTCTCTCTCTCAAAAAAAAAAAGATTTATTACATGATTTTTAAAGTCAACCACTGATGAGAATAGTACACGGAATATAGGAAAACACTTATGTGTATACAATGCTTTCCACCTCCCACATAAAGTTAACAATTATCAAAATAGTGGGTGTCATTTGAGTATGTGTCTTTGGTCTGAAGTTTAGAGACACTGTAATGGTCAATCCTCACAAGCATTATTGAAAATCAGAATGTTATACTGGGAAAGATTGAAGCTTTAAAGAATTAAACTGTATGCCCCGGATCTTTTATGCATTTGTCTATATTAAAAATTTTATTTTGTATGTAAAAGACATACAACATGATATTATGGGAATATATGTATAGATAATGAAGAAGTTAGCTAAGTGAAGTGAATTCACATACCCACCATACCCATTATTTTGTCACAAGAACAGTTATAATCTAGTCATTTAAGATGAATTTCAATACAGTACAAATACATTAAGTCTAGTCTTCATGTTGGACCTCACCTTCCTAGATTTGCCCATCCTATGTTTCTGCTACTTTGTATACTCTGACCTACATCTTCTCGTTTTCTGTCCATCTCCACCCCTGTAACCAGTGTTTTGTTCTATGTCATTGCGTATTTGAATTCAATTTTCCACATGTAAGTGACATCAGGTAATATTTTGTCTATCTTATTTATTTCATTTAAAGCATAGTGTCCTCCAGACTTGTACCCATCGTGCCAAAATATCATTCCTTTATAGGACTGAATAATACTCTATTTTACATATGTATCATTGTTTTCCAGGATTTTGACTCCAGGTTGGTTGTCTCCACCTTTTAGCCACTACAATATACTTCTTCAACTTCCTCTATGCTCAGTACTTTCATTTATTCAAAAGTAATTACTGATTACCCATTATGGGTATACAACAGAAATAAAAATTACAAATTTTAGGAGAAATAAACAAGAATGGATGGATGTCATGATAATGAAATACAAGCTAATATTAAAATCATTTATAGTATAAATGATTTAGCAGCTGGCATTAATGTTGTATTTTGAAATAATAAAAAAATCTGTAATAAATTAGCTTTTCAAGAGTAGAGAAAATCAACTTCCCAACATTGTGATCCTCCAACTTAAGTGATTTTAATTCATATGTAGATTAAAAATTCATATTTTCTTCCCATCCTTAAAAGCAAAAATTTAAAGTCAGTAGTTGTAAGAGGGCATGTGTGTGTGTGTGTGTGTATGTGTGTGTGTGTGTGTGTGTGTGTGTGCGTGTGGGTGCGTATTATGTTTTTCTTCCTCTCTCTCTTTCTCCCCTTAACTCTATCCCTCATCCCCATGAAAAGACCAGGGAATAATTCAAAGGCAATTAAACATTCTGTAAGAAACAGACTATGAAAATGTCCAAATAGGTTCATAACTTGTTATTAAACAGGCTAATAAAATGTTTAAAGTCTAAACCTGTGACTAGTGTATGAATTCTGGATGGGTGGAAGAAGTCATATATTATCTAACTTTTGCTTCTAGTTGTCCTACCTTTACATCAAAGGGCATGCAATAAATATTTTGCGTAAAAATCAACAGGTACTAACTTTTCCAAAAATTCACAATTTCAAGAAACTTACAAAATAAGGTGAATCGTTTCATTGTACATATGAATGCTACAAATTTGTATTTGCATTTTTCACTCTAGTAACCTTAAATATTGAAGGCTTCTGTTCATGACCCATAATATACACAAGATGACATAAGTATAGCTTCTGTTTCTTACAGTTTTTCACTTAGCAATTTAGGAACTAAAGTAACAGAGAGACAATGTTCTTTATATATTTTAAAGTAGGTTGCTATTTAGGTCAGCCACAAAGAAAGTAAAGAATGAGGTTATGTATTGAAAGCTTTCCACAGAGAGAAATTCACATATAAGATATCTTGAATCAGTAATATTTAAATAAAGAAAACAGACTAGACCAAATTGGAGATTTAAACTTAAGAAGCATATGGAAGGTATCACCTTTGGTACTGTGTTTTCATAAAGTCTTCAATAAAATTCAAACAGAAAAGACAAGTTTTTATACAATAAATTGATGAAATACAAGCAGCCATCCAGAAAGACTCCACTTAGAATGGTGAGAAATGGCCTCTCAAAAACGTAAAATTTAGAAAGTGGAAGAAAACTTCAGGTTTTTAACCTTGAATCAAATTATTATTGCTTTAGTCCTTTTTGGCCTCAAGATCTTATAAATAGTCATACGCTTTAAACTCTGTGAATTAAGTGAAGAGCTCTCTCTGTGTGACTTCACCCAATAAATAGTTTTATCATTCTCAAAATGTTCTTCTAGAAACTAAGAAGTACAAAGAGAAATCCAGTGTTTTTCAAATAATTCAACTCTGTGATTAGAATCTTTTATAAGAAATAAATAAGACCTTGCATATTCTTAAATCCAACGTTTTTGCATCCGTGGATATTATGTACAAAATTAACCTGACATAGTCTTAATGGCTGTGTAAAAAGTTCTGGGAGCTTGCATTCCTCACGTTCCCACAGTTCGGGCTCCACTAACAAAACACCATTTATTCTCCCACATTTTCTCTCTTAATTGACCCTAATGGCACATCAGGTATTTTTATATTTCAAAGTGTCTGCTATATTATGTTGCTTTCCACAAGTATATACCAGTATTCTGCCCTTGGATTCTACAGGTTTAGACTACTTGTGCCTTTCCAAGCATATCAGACATACTCCTTTGGAGCCTGTATTCCTTATCAAACACAGGAACTTCAAGTGAACTGTAATTCAGTCTGGGCCAACGTTTAGCCAACTGCTTACTTCATAAGATAAAACAATCATTTACACAATATTACAACTTGCTCTTCAAGGTATTACATTATATTTCTTGATGTTTATTCCTACTATATGCCAGTCAAATTTTTGTAAAAAAAAAAATGTGAGGAATTTACGGGTTTGGCTCACAAAATGCACAACTTTATATAGGGAAAATATTTTGATGACAGAGTATTTGGATTGGTCAGTTCTGAGATAATGCGTTACACAGTTCCTCTAAGAGATAAGATTGGTAGGAGAGAAGCACCTCACTGCTCTCCTAGTCCCGGTTTTGAGCAGATATAGAGTTCTCCATTTTTAAAAAGCCCATAAAAGTAGTTTTTAGGAGCTACTTAATTTCACCTATTTTTAATTTATTATATTGAAGACAGTTTGAAGAGATTTTAGCAGGCAGTAAGAGAAAAGTATGAAATAGTAGAAAAGAGAAGAAGGGGAATACAAAGGTTCAGTTTAAGATTAAATTTCTGCAGTCTCTTGAGGTAAAGAATTCCAAGCTCATATCCAAACTCACACAGTTCTAGAGAAAACAGAATTTAGATTTTAGGATACAAACCTATTTCTGGCTGGAGTGAGAATATACGTAGTATTTGTGTCATTGAGGGGATATGAGAGGCTTTGGGGAGTCTAGGAACATAACAGCTAATGTCCATTTCATATTAGGTCATTAGAATATCTGACTGAGGGCTTTGCAATCCTCACAAACCTAGTCCACAGCACCTACGCAAACACTGATACCAAAATAAGCATGCCATGAAATGTAAGGACTTCACATTTTGAGAAGCAAATAAAAAGAAAATGTGTATATTCAGCCTACATGAAAGGAAATGGGAAAAGACCCATGTCTAACTATACCTCACTTGAAGTTGATATTTTTCTACAGTATTAAAATTGTGAAAACTAAAGTTCAGTTCTCCTCAAGTAAGGCAAACAGTAAAGCTGTGTCAGTGCAGCATTTGTTCAGGTGTGACTTAGGCTGGAGTAAGGCACAGTCAGATAAATGTTTGGAAATAAATGAAGACTGCAAGAAAAAGATGGAGGCCTGAATCATATTAAATTTGACTACAAAAACTGAATATTGCAAAAGAAATGGAAAAGTGGAGCTTTGTGTACATCACAGATTAGAACCTGACATTAGAACGTGAGGCTAAGCAGACAAGAGAGGGGAACGACACTATTAGTTTCATTCAGTACATTACAAACATACTTAGATAGTAAGCCGCAGCTGTATTCCAGTGGCAACATAGCCAGAAAATAAAGTGCATTTCTTAGCTAGGGGTTACCAGTGGATATAAAACTTGATGATTTGAATACCCAGAAGTGTTCTAGAAATAAAATACTGACAATGCCCCTTGTATATTTTTCAAATCCTTCTTTCTGATGCCTCCAATAACATCACAGCAACTGGAGTATCAGTAGCACGAAGTATAATAAGATGGGTTTGAAAGATAGACACCGAATACCACCCTGGTATGATCAGAAGACAGGGGGGACTGAGTCACTAATGACCCCAAGCACCTCTGGAGGTCTGGCTTTAATAAGAGATGTAATAAACTGACTTCCAGACTTTCAAATCACTGTGAACTTGGATCTTCTTTCGCAGGTAGCTGTATTTAATCTCAATAATCTACACGCTTCTCTTGGAAGTTTCTGGCAGCATTTATACTCACTGTCTCCAATGCCACAATGAGCAGGAGCCCAGTGACCACCTGCTCTTATTCTCTGTGCTCACCACCATGACTTTAAGGGTCTTCTCTAGCCACAATCTATCAAATTAAAGACCTGGCTCTTTTGGTATTTCAGGTTGTCCTACAACCCCAAGGTCGATTAAGAAGGTCATTGACAGAATAAAAATCTTTGTTTTAGAAATCTTGCATTGTGTTTATGTTTGTATCTGGGTGTCTGTGTGGATGTGTGTTTTATGTTTCCATTGCTCATAAGATTTTAGATTTTCAGTAGAAGAGATTAAACCTACCAAGCAAATTCATACCAGAAACATTGCCAGTATATGAAAATTCTACTTTGAGTTATTTTGCTTACAATATGAAACTACTTATAATTTCTGTCGTGGTTTATTTTACTAATGGATATTATTGATATGGTGTATTCATATATTCATAAGAATGAAATCCTGACAGAGCAAGACTTGGAAGTGTCTTTATAATAGTAATGTGGCATTTGAAAAAATCCCTGTATTAATCAATACAAAAATATATCCTACTAGATAGCAGAACAAAATGCAAATGTAAGAGAAAAATATGTTTTTACCATGTTGAAAATAGAGCTGTCATTCTAGGCTTTTCAAGCTGTTTGGCATCTGTTCCCAGGGGATGAGGGTCACGGAAATGTGCTTTTGATTTCTCAACAGCTGTTTGCGGGCTAATATAGATTCACACAGCTTGGTTGAAAAGGTTTTTTATTTTTCTTTTTTCTTGCTTTATTTTAATGGTCCAATTATTACCTCCTGGCTGGTTTTGCCAAAACTGCTGTCAGGCTCTTGTTTCCATGCTCTTCGATTCAAAGAATTGGGTGGGGCAATGGATAAAAGTGAACGTTTAATGTTTATCGATGGTTAAAGAAAAAAAGAAGCAGATAAGAAGTAGAAGTGAAAAAGGAGTGAAAACAAGAGAATAAAAAGTAAGATGAAGAGAAAAATTAGCCCCAAACACAGAGCAGGTCACTACAAGAGTAGAAGACAGTGGCCAAAAAGTTTTTAAATGAAGTTATAGTCTCTTACAATATGTATATGAAATTTCAAATAATATTCTTGAAATGTATATGTCTGCACTATTCAATTTCCACTATTTCTCAGATGAAAAAATTAGTACAGGCGACATATTTGGTAAAAAATCTAATTAAATTATTATTAATCTATTATTACAGAAATTCTATAGAAAGAGCGATTTTAACAAGCGAGGGGTAAAGGTTTCTGAACATTTAAAATGTCACATAGAAAAAAATCATTTCTTTTTATTAAAATACAAATCATTACCGTTATGGTTTGTGTCTAGATGTCCCCCCAAAGCCTCATGTGGTAAGAGACAGCTGGATCTAGAATGTGTGATTACTAAATTGATCCATTGATCGGTTTGGCATGGTTCTGCTGGGATCAAGGATGTGAGACTGAGATTGTGGGTGGGAGTGCGGGCCGCCCTGGGGACAGGTAGCCTAGATAAAAGATACAGGAAGAAGCTAACTAGCTGCTTGTTTGCATTGCTTATTTGCATACATTCCTTGCATTTTCCTCACTTTACTTAGCTGCCGGTCAGCTGCTGGTCTGCCACGCCAGCCCACCCCTCTGCCATGCCGCCCTGCCTCAGACCCAGCGGACTATAGACTGAAGCCTCTGCAGTCTGTGAGCTAATAAACCTTTCTTCCCCTAACTTTGGGTGTCGAGTATTCTGTCCCAACAACGAGAGAAAAGTAACTAAAACAATTACTTTTCTATGATCAACCATTAGTATATTTGCAAAAATAAAAATCAGTGTACCTTGCTCCAAAACCCAGTTAGTGTTCTGATGAACAATAAATGAAAAAAGAAAATTTGAAGTAGCAGAAAAATAATATATCACTTGTGGAAACATTAACTTTTTATATGGTCAAGGTATTTATATATAATGGTTCATAGATCATGTTGGTTGAAGACACTTTGATTTAGACTTGACAAAATACAATTAAACACCGTTCTCAGGCATCAGTAAAGCTTCATAACTGCTTGAATGATCCCATTCCCTGAAGAAGCACAGAAATATATGGGATCATTTCTGAGTTTCACTTGCTCAAAGGTGAGTAGGAGAGATTAATTTGTGGTTCACTGAACCCTAAATACAAAGAGAGGCATCAGATCACACAAGGAAATGTTATCCCATAAAATATTCACCCAGAAAACAGTGATTTAGGCATTACATCTGATAAGCGTAATTAAATTACATAATTTAAAAATATAGAGTGGCTTATTTTGCTTAACAAGATGATCTCAGAAAATCAAATTGCATGTTTTCTTTCATAGGTAGAAACTAAAAAATAAAGACAGAAATGGCATGAAAGGAGACTATTAGAGAAAAGGAAAAGGATTAAGGGAAGGGTAGAGGGAAGTACCAGGGCGATAACAGAAGTGAAAATGATTTAAGTATATCATACACCTGTACAAATATGCCAAAACAAAACCCAAAACCCATGGTTCTGTATACCTAATAAGCACTAGGCTGACTGAAGTTTTTATTAAAAAATCCATTTTATCTTCTCTTATAGTGAAAAGAAAGATGTTCCAGGAATTTTCTTAAAATGGCCAAACCTGTTTTTAAGTAATACCTGAAATTTCTTAATCTAATTCACACTATCTACCCCCTTTAGCACACCATTCTTCACATGGACTTATTCTGAAATCTTTTCACACCATCCCCTAAACTTTGCAACAAACCTATTCCTTCATTACACTCAGAAAATAAGATATTACCATAATTTCGCTCAAGGGTAATTATACTAAAATATACTCTCATCTCTCTCACATGTACATGCATACAGATACATTCATACAGTTTGAAGTAGGAAATTTAGGATATTTTCTGTGACACCCAGACCTTGTAGCAGACACGTGTATGGTTGTTACTCAAGGGAGATGGAGTACCTTCACTAACCACAAAAAGCACAATGGACACCAGAAGACAAGAATTTCATTTACTAAATATTTTAACTAAAATGATATATGCAGGCTCTTACCAGAAAACATGTTTTGTTTTAAATCTATCCCACATTTTATGGATTACTGGTTTTTCCATAATAAGGTACATGCTTTATTAGTCTAGGAGATAAAAGGTATAGTGACGTAAGAATAAAAATTGCTTGTAATTACTCATAGAAAATTCACAAAATGTAGAGCCACAAGGTTACTGTCTTGTATTATTCCTCAGCATGATTTAAAACGTGGGCATAATAATACTGCAGGCCAGATTTCCATCACAAACGCCACCCTGATTAGTGGCTAAGTAAAACTCTGGAGTTTGAAAGTGGATGATGCTGGAAGTGTGTCAAGAGCATTGCTTCACATATAATAGCACAATTTGGTTTGATTAAAACTTGTCTATTACTGGTAGAGATAATGATCATGCTGAAACGGATTCAAAATTAAATTGATTTTAAACAGCTACAACTGAAACATGAACACAGTATGACAAAAATTCAAGTGAAATTTTAATCCTCGGTGGATGATGTCTATGGATTTATGTGTCATTGGTATGTGTATGATACTGGAATTATCTGCATTCCCTTCTTTATAAAAGGAAACCGTGGATGCATCATAAGCCATTCAGTCACCTTATCCAAAAGTTTCAGCTTCTTAAATCCATACCATCTTCTATCCTTTGTCATCGCATCTTGCATATTTTACTCAATACTTCTATCTCTGAAATTATCCCTTTCTTTCTATCCCCACTAATACTGCCTCAATTTAATGGAGTCAAATATCTCTATTAAAGATCCTCTAAATAATATTGTCTTCAGTACACTTTATCTCTTATTCGTTCTTTCTAGATCACAAATATGACCATATCTCTCCCCCTTTCTTGGGATCCTTTAATTGCTCCTCATCGCCTTCCCAACGAAATCTAAATTTCTCAACATGCAAGCCCCGTACAGACCCAGGCCTGCCCACTGATTCATTCCCGCATCTCTCACATTATGTGCCTCCTCTCAGCAGACACCTACATCCTCTAAGGACCCCTTCTCTCAGTTTGGCTACGTTACAGTTCCTTTCTCTCTTAGCAGGCTTTGTAAGTCACTATCACTAAGTCATAATATTCTATTTGTCTTTCCTAATGTTTTCCTTTAAACATGTAGTTTGGGAATACACAGCAATGTTAAGTGTTGGGTTATCAAAACTGGAGAAGGGAATGCTTATGATATTTAATGGGTTGAAGTCTGAAATGCTGCTAAACAAGACAGCCCCGTGACGAAGAATTATCCAGCCCAAAATGTCATGGCACAGAGATTGAGAAACTGCATGTTAGGACAAGAATGACATCTTTTGTGCTGGAATTACTAGCACTGAGCAGAAAGCCTGACATTTAAAATGTGATTTATATATGGATGTAAGGGAATGTACATATGTGTCTGCATTCCCACGTTTATTACAGCACTATTCACAATAGCTAAGAAATGGAAATTAACCTCCATGTGCATAGGCTGAGTAAATTAAGGAATTACATGATGTACACATAATGAAGCATCATTCAGTCATAAGAAAAGATGAAGTTCTTTCATTTGGACAAGCTGAGAGGAGAGTACCTGTTACCTGTGGTTGGGAAGAATACAAGGACAGGGAGAGGTGGGAAGAGATTAATCGACAAGTACTATGTTATATATGTACAAATATATAGTTTTTGTACCATGAAAATGAAATACTAAAATGGACAAATTGGTCAAGACTTTAAAATGTAATTTTCCATAAACAATTCTTTCCTCTGTTCTAACCAGACAATATTTCATTTGTTTTGACAGCTTGCCACTCCTTGCACATTTCTAATATTTCATCTAATATGTTTTTCTTCTGCCTCTAAAATATATCACAAATCTGCCCATTTCTCATTCACACCACTGTCAACATCTCATTCTACATTTTTTGATGTGTTTTTATTCTACTTAAACTAGTGTACTTTTATATTCATATTTATAACCACTGATCATTAAATAAAAATTATATTGATGATACCACCCCTCTTTTTCAAATTTGTCAATTTTTCCCATTTCACTTTACAATGCGGAGGAAAACGAATGCTTGCACACATTTGATGGGGACATAAATTAGTACAGCCATTATGGAAAACAGTATGGAATGTCCTCCTCGATTTGAAAATAGAATAATCATATGATCCAGCAATTTTACCCCTGAGTACATCTCCTGAAAGAAAGAAATCGAATGGAAAAGACATTCACATTCCCAAGTTCATTGCACTACTAGCTTCTGGAGGCTGACTGAGTTCCTTGGTTTACAGTTCCTTTTTCCATCTTCGAATTCAGGAGTATGAGACCTTTGTTGGCGCTCTCACTCTGCTCTGTGGTCACATCTTGTTCCCCGATTATGACACTTCTGCCTCTCTTACATAAAGACAGTCTTGATATACCCATCCACACATCTCAAGATAGCCTCTCCATCTCAAGGTCCTTAATTCAATCATATCTGTAAAAATTCCACTCCCCAGGTAAAATGACATATTTCCAGGTTTATGGGATTAAGAAATGAGCTATCCTTAGTGAGTCACTATCTTGACACCACTCCAGGGAATTCAGTTCCCCATTTGAATGGAAAGTAATCACTCACCGAGTCACTCTTTCAATTCATAAGCATGTGGTCATTTTGGCACTGCACTAGCAGGTTCCCCCAAGATGAAAGGAAAATGAGAAACACAGCAGACACGTAAGTTAACAGTTACCCTACAGAACAACAAAGTGGCAAAAAGTTTTCTGGAGACACGGAATGTTTGGGGAGTGATTAGAGCTACTCTTCACACTGTAAATCTTCTCTAGTTCCTTCTCTCACATATTTGAGGCTCCAAGAATTATTTACTTTAATGGTCAAACTCAGATTTCATATAATTCAGGTTAGGGCTGATAAGAAAGGTAACTATACTTTCACTTAGAATCAATTAGTTGCAAAAGAAATTAAAAAAAAAAAAAAAACACCTATGCAGCTTTTTGTAAAAGATGACCTTATGGAGTCAGCTTCTTAGCCTAGATTGTCATATAATTAATGTCTGTGGCTGTAAAGTTTTCATTTTAAAATAAATGGAATTTTAAAAAGAATTTCTAAATGAACTTAGATTATGGCATTATTTTAATAACATTTCATTTCCTTAGGTGGGCATAGTCAACATAGAATTATGAGTTCTTTTAATCTAAACCATAGTAGGGATACTGCATTTATGGCCTTAAATTACTGCTAAATCTGTATTCAGTGGTACCTTTCAAGAACATCAAAATGCATTATCTTCGTGTGCAATAAAGAATTTAAACTTGCTTCAGAGGAGATCTAGCTTTTTCCCTTGACTCCTTTAAGGTAATTTTTGTTTGATGGGGGTCTGGGAGCTCAAAATACGAACAAGGCTGACCACATCTGAGGGTGGCAGCAGTCAGACCAGACAGAACAAGCACATGACTTAACACGGGGCTTTAGATTTGTACACATGGAGAACAGGTGATTGATCAATCATGACTACATATTGGGACCCCAGTAAAAATTCCGAACTCAAGCTTCGTGAGAGCTTAGTGATGCTTCTTGTGTATTGTCACACGAGAAAGTATAGATCGTGATCCCACAAGGAAAAGACTGCGAAAACTCCACATTTGTACCCTATGCATCTTTTTGCAGCTGACCTTAATCAGAATCCCTTTTACTTTAATTAATCATAAACACAAGTACAGTAGAATCAATGAGTTGAGTGGCTCTGATAAGTTATCAAAACTGACAGTTGTTGCCTTCTGAAATGAAGATATTCCTGTGGAAGCTGCGTTCCCTCTAACTACATAGTTGTTTAAATTCTTCATGTCCTATGACATATTTTTGTGGGTGACATGCAAGCCTATTTGATTTAGAACACTGGTAAATTTTTTTATTACAGAGAAAGGGAGACTTACTTCATGAAATAAAGAACTATATTTGTAAAATTTAGTGAATTAGGTGCTACATAGTTCATCCTCTCCACCACATAAATGAAATCTTAATAGTAAATTTGTTTGAAATTACTACTCAGACACTTTTTAATAGCTGTTTACATCTTTAACAGATTTTAAATAATCAGTTGTGGATTGCATATTTAATAAGAATATTATATATATTAAATGGAGATAAGTCAAAGTAAGTGACACTGATATCTTTACCAGCCTTTACCATTGCCTTGGTTGGAAACAAGTGATTTATTTCTCTTTGAAGCATTCACAGCTTTATTTTTCCTGTTTTCAAATACAGCTAGGAAGTGTGTCCAGCACTACAATATAAAAAGAAATAAACTAAGGTTTTTTTCAGATTATTGGAAGTGAAGTCACAATCTAGAGAGTGATAAGGGGAAATAAGGCAGTTATAATTCAATGTAGCAAATATTTTATCTACACAATATTAAAGGAGCAAATAAAGACATAACTGACTCTGGCAGGGTAGTTTAGGAAACTACCACCAAATATTTGGAATGTAATTTTTCAGTAGCTGGGAAAAAAAGTGGAATACTTTAAGGAAGGGGAATATGTGTGAAACACTAAGAATACAGGGTGAAAATTTTGCCTAGAGAATAATGAGTAGCTACATTTGACTCTAACACAAGTAGAGTGGTAGAGCAAGAAGAGTAAGTAGGAAATGAAAGAGAAGCTAGAAAAAGAGACTAGAGTCAGCCTATCGAGGTGGGGAATGAAGTGTGAAGTTGTGTCTTATTCACTTTTCTCATTGCTGACACACAAAGCCTGACATATACAAATTAAAGGAGAGGTTTATTTTGCTTACAGTTTTAGAAGTTTCAGTCCATACGTGATTGGCCAGCTCCAGGGTAGAAGCAGTATGGTGGAGGGGCCTAGGGGAAGAAAACTGCTCAAGGCCTGGTGGCCAGGAATCAGAGAAGGAGAAGGGAGGAGCCGGGGAGGGAGATAGGCCCTTCCAGGTCACACCCCAGTGACCTGCCGCTCCCATCCCACGTCCTAACAGAATGCTCAGCTATGGCTCCATCAGTGGACTAACCCACATGAATTTAGTACACTTATGATCAAATCACCTTCCCAAAGCACTGCCTCTGAACTTATGAAGCTTTTAGGAGGCACTGTAGATCTAAACCCTAACAAGGAGCCGTCAGTGACTTCAAAGTCAAGAGGTTAATATCAGTCAAGTAGCATATAATGAAATAACTCTGATGTTATTGCAAAAGAGATGAAATATCCAGGCCAGTTCAACACCAGTGCAAGTACAGGCAGACTAGAATGTCTACATGAACTAGGTGAAAGTCAGGCTGGGCGTAGAAGATACTTAGAATCAATAGGCCTCCGTGGATCTCTGCTTCTATATGTTATATACATGGAGTTATCTAAATTTTGTCACCCACATAATAGATATCACAGAATTTTACATGTTATATTGCATGACAGGTGGCAGTAAAGCATTTTGTATTAATAGAAACATTAATGAAATTATGACAATATTCCAGAGAATGAAAATAAACCATTTTGATTTTGGAATGACATCTATTTTCCATTTCTTAAATACCACTTGGACCCAATTAGATGTAAAAGTTTTAACAGAAGAATCAATTGCAATTTCCAATTTTTGACTTGTGGGGCTGGAAAAATAAACCTTGTGCAGGTATTCAAGAGCAAGGCACTGGGGATTTAGCTCAGTGGTTAGAGTGCTTACCTTGTAAGCACAAGGCCCCCTTACCTTGTCAGTACAAAAAAAGAAAAAAGAGCAAGGCACATAAGAGGAGTTAGATTTTGAATGCGTTTCAGCATGAATTGCCTTCAGTTGCTGAAAATTGGTGCTCGATAGTAAAAAAATAAAAATCTGGAATTAGGAAAAAGGAAAGTATAAAAACATATTGTATTAGGTAGCAGTTCAGGTCACGTAAGTCATTTGGGCAAAACATATTATGAAAACAAAAACAGACACACCTAAGGACACAATCCTTAAAATAACAGATACTTAAAGGAGAAGATGAGAGAACCAGTAAAAATTAGAAGTATCAGATGATAAGTGATATATTCAATAATACATTCTGCTAAAGATAACATATATTTACATGAATGAAGGAATGATCAAAATTATGAAAAATGCAGAAGCACATGTAAGTATATTGAAAACCAATATAATAATATTGTATTTAGAAAGTTGGTCATTTCTGACCTTAGAACTATGCAGTCTCAGAAGTAAGTGGAAAAAGTAAAGTATGGAGGCAAGAAAAAATGGAAGATCAGAAAAAAAGAAAGAGAACCGAACCCTTTCAACAAACATGATGATGAAGAGGAGCCAACATCCATTAAATGCCTGTTAGTAAACTAAAGATATAGACAACTAGACTCCAATAATTTATTCAAAACTCAAAAACTGCTTAATGAGCACTACTATGTTCTAGACACTGTTCCATGTGAAGTAGAAAAACAGTTTATAAAACAGTGTATGGAACATGCACTCTGATCTTTGTCAGGATAAAGAAACCAGTAAAAAAGTAAAATGTTGGAGTTATAAAAGAAATACACAACAGAGAAAGCTCTTGAGGAAATATAGCCAAAATACAATAGGATAATTTGTCTTGAAGAGGGAAAAAATACCCCACTGTGAGGCAGCTGGAATTAGTAAGTTTGGAGATGGACTACAGGCAAATTAAAAATACGGAGATTAAAATCTATGTCTTTCTTGCTCACCATTTTAAATGAATTTCCTAGCACACTGTGATATGTATATAAATATATGTATATATATATTTTTGTGTGTACATATGTATATGAGACTCTACAAATATTTGTTAAATAAGTGAATGAATATTTATAGCTCAGAATTTCTGTTTTGATCCTAAAATACAGCAATATATTATGCCTGAACTTCTACAGTTTATAAAAATCAGAACTGCGTAGCAGAGACAAGCGCACACAATACACACAGACATATAATTATAAACACACATATTTAACCTTAGGGAAGAAAAATGAGTAAATTCACCCAAGATCACTAATTATTTCTGTTCTTGGATATCCTGCTGAGATAATCTAAGTAAGAAATTATTCTTTCTGTCCAAATAAATTGTGGTTAAATAAATCCATGTGGTGCACAACAAGGAAACAAGTAACCTCTCTAGAGGAGGGAAAGAAAAAATGGAGGCGATCAGGTCACTGGTTACTGAGGGTCCTTCTGTCCCATGCAGGCAGAAACCCTCGCTGCCCCCGGGAGGGTGGAGGCGTGGGCCTCCCCTGCAGCGACTCTCAGCGCTAATCCCTCAGTTCTCTTACACCTCTCGGGATTGTAGTTCTCAGTGCTACAGTCCCTGGCGATGTCTCATCTCCCCTCGCAGCATCATGAAAGCGAAAGCTTGGACACAACTTCGTGGCTTTCTAGAGCCCTACTTGCGAATTTTGCTGGCTCTCGGGGCTGCCCCAACGCTGGCCTCTCTGAAGCATCCAGCCACCCAGTTGCCCTCAGGTCCCAGGCTTCTTCCTCCTCCTCCGCCAGTGGATTCAGGTGGGGCTCAGGCCTCAGCCATCTCCTCTGCCACAGGCGACCGCCTTTAGCTCGCGCCTCGGCCTTCTCTTTCTCAAAGAGCCTTGGTCCTGTGCCTCAGACTCTGCTTTAGCTTCAGACTAGGTCTCCAGCGGTCGCCTTAAGGCCTTGTCTTGGTCTCTGTTAGCAGCTTTGGGCCGCAGACAGGTCCTGCTTCGGTTTGGGCCCTGATCTTCAAGCTCCAAGGCAGCCAATCTAGCCACTCTCAGGGTTGATGACCCTAGTGTCATTAGCCTTCTTAGTACAGCCAACTCAGCCTACTCTACTCAAAGTAGAAACAGGATCCCCAGAGTGAGACCTGTGTAAGATCTATGGTGGGATAGTGCTCTAGGGGGACTCTTCTGCAGGGCCCAAGGTGGGTGAGGGGTGCTGCTTATCAAAAGGAGGAGACATTTGGCAAGAGCTGTCTCCTACATTTTTGTAGATCTCTGGGGGTACTTTTAAATTAATGTTAAAATGCTAAGATCATTTGCAGGGTGAAGCCGTCCAGAGTGGACCCTACAGGAGGCCTGCTGGGATAGGTCCATTTTTCAGCTTATGACAGCCGGGCTCACTTCACCAGGGTCGCCTGGGGCATTAAAACAGCATTAGCTGTCACCTGGAAGGCTCAGCAGACAGCTGCTGCGCTTGCACAAAGCGGGATGGATAAAAACTGCGGCTGCTGTACATTTTGTGCCATCTCCAGGAAGAACCGGAGCCCAGCGAGGTTAAAGAGACCCTGGAGAACATCAGCAATGGGGCTCGGTGCCTTCCCGACCTGTGGGAGACACGATACGGGGGCTTCTCCTCAGACGGGAGGCAGCGCGGCCTGGAGGCGGGCTGGGGCAGGACAGCCACAGTCAGACCGCGCCCCTTTCCAACTGTCAAGGGAAAAGAGCAGAATCAGGTGTCTTTTCTTTCTAATTCAGTATGACCGAAAATCAAACAAACAAACCTATTTCCCAGTCTCAGGGCTGCAACAGATCTTCCTCATTAACTGAACTCTTTCACTAACTTCTCCCACGGTTAAAGCTGTAGGTTCAATTCACCTCAGTCTACAGGTCTCTCTGAACTCATTTAAGAATATAAATTCTATGCATACCTTACGCCTCAAGTAAATGGTCAAAGAACTAAAAACAGTAATAAATTTCGCCAGCTTAATAACGTTGAGACAATATTACAATCACAGTAGGTAAGTTGAGAAGGTTTTTAAAACGAGAAAAGAGTCTGTACTTAAAAGGAACACAGGAAATAGTTGTTCTCTTGTATCCAGAAGTAAATTCCTTTTTATGAGATATGATCAACTAATACAGTGAATGTTTACATTTTTAAAAATTAATACAGTAAAAGACACATCACTATTAAGTCCTCTCAAAATACTCCCCTGAGTTTTAAACATACTCCATTGTTTGTGACACTTTCTGAAGCAGTTATTGACTGATTAATTGATTGATTTTTGAGACAAGGTCTCACTATGGAGTTCAGGCTGGGCTTAAATTCAGTATGCAGCCCAGGCTGGCCTTGAAATCACAGAGATACTCCTGCCTCAGCCTCCTTAGTGCTGGGATTACAAGCTTGTGCCACCATGTCCAGCTTGAAACACTTTTGGAACTCCTTCTTCTTGAGCGACTTTAATTGCTCAGCCATGGTTGCCTTTTCATTTACCTCCCTCCTTCCTTCTCTAAATCTCCTTTCCCCATTATCATTCTTATTTTTATTATTCGTATTGTTAGTTTTTGACATGTAATGTTTACATTCATCTGTGCATATTTGCTAACACATATGTGACACATCTTAAATCTTTTCACTTCCTCTTCTCCTTTCTTCCCTCCTGTCTCTCATTTTCTTGGACACCTTCCATTTTCAAAAGATCTATCTCCCTCTTTCCTTCTATTGATCCTTTATTTTGTGCTTTATTTGTATTTTGCCTTATTTGAATAAGAGATAATATATGATATTTAAGCTTATGTGTACATTAAGTGTGTTTATAATGTTATTTCACTTAACATTATATTTTGAAGGTGTATCCATTTTCCTACAAATGTCTCAAATTTATCTTTCTTGATGGCCTAGTAGTGTTCCCTTATGTACAGCTATAGCATTTACTTTATCCATTCATCTGTTGAAAGGCATACAGGCTTCTTTTCAGGATTTAGCTATTACAAATTGTGTTGCTATTTTTAAAAATATATAAATAAGTCTGTCTGGTAAGAAGACAGTCATTTTATCTGGGCATGGTGGTACATGCCTATAATCTCAGCACTAAAGAGGCTGAGGCAGGAGGATGACTGAGTTTGACGCCAGCCTGGGCTACATAGTGAGTCCAGGCCAGCATCCACTACAAAGCGAGACCCTGTCTCAGACAACAACAACAACAAAATCATCACTTTAGTCTCTATATCACGGAAAAATGGACGATGTCAGTCTAAGAGGCAGTGAATCCTGGAAATAAGATAGACATACTACAATCAGAATGCTAACAATCAGAGAAACACAGCATCATCTTACTCTGTGAAAATATGGATCAAATTACAACTGTTATATTTTGTGGCAGTTGTATTGGTAAATTGTAACAAGCTCAAATATATAGTATATTTTATTTCACTTACAAATTATAATAAAATGTAACATAATAAATCATTCTTTGCACAATAGATGTTGGGTAACTAAGTTACTTGAGTGATCTTAAGTAAATTACAATAGAATATACTTGAACCCATAAAATAAATTATAATAGTGCTTGCAAAACTGATTTGCAAATATATTTGCAATTATATTTGCAAATATACTATATTTTTATAGTAAAGCTTAGAAACTGAAATGGGGCCACCAGTTCAGCTAAGTCTCAAGAATAATTTGAAAAGAGACAAAGTAAGATGTGGTTGATTTACAAAGAAATTACAGGAGTACCGGCCAAAGACTCTACTGACTAATAAAAATCAAATTTAATCTGCAATCAGTTGGCTGCCAGGATTTCCATCTCGGGAAAATAAAAGGACACGGCAAGATAGGTTGTATATTTATTTCATGAAAATTGAAGCTGCCATGCAATACATGAAATCACTAAAAGATCCTCATTACAAAATCATTCCTGATTTTCCTAGTTATCAGTGAATACTAATTTATTTTAAAGGTCTCAAATCAGACTTCAGAGAATGAGGTAGTCTCACATCACAGTAGAAGCTGAGGTGGCCTCCCCGTCCACCCCAAAGAGATGAACATTCTGAATGAGGTTTGGCAACTGTGTGAAAAGGCCACGTCCTATTCCTGTCCATTCATTTGCACGCTCATTCATTTACAAGTTGATTTGATTGCCATCTCTACCTTCATGATGCTGCATGCTTGGGGTGTACTGGTGAGTAAATCAGCCAAGACTCAAGCCCTCATGAAGCTCATATATTTTTTTTCAGATCAGGTGGGTATTAAGTAAATATTATCATATAAAAATAATCCTTATCATAGAAATTTCATAAATTTCACAATAGGTACTACAAAATAGAAGAAATACATATATATATAAACAAACACATATGAGAAACATACGTACCATACATACGAGTGTATCATATGTGATTATCTCATATGATATGTACATATCACATATATATGGTACATACACACTCATATATGAGTCATGTGTCATATAACAATGTTTCATTTAATGATGGCGTTCTTATAAGATTATATGACCTAGTGATGTTCTAGCCATCTTAGTTTTTCTAAGTACATTGTGTGATATTCACATATGGCAAAATTACCTGCTGACAATTTCTTAGAACACATCCCTGTCATTAAGCGATGTGTGACTCTATGTATGTATCTATTTTCTACCTATATACCGTGTCAAAGTTGAGAGATGGAAAATAACAAGCTTCTTTGAAGAAATAGTGGTGAATTTATAAAAAAGGGAAGAAGAGGCCTAGCAAAAGAAAGATTTTAGGCTTTCAAATGGAATACATGCAACTGCCGTGAGCCTGAAGAATCGTAGCTAGTGTAGCTTGCAATAGCAAGACACAAAATTAGCTTGTCTAGAGAACCTATTCCAGAAAGTTCAGATGAAATAATGGGAAATTTTCATCTGGTGATACACTTGCCATTTATAGAAATATTTGTAGCAGTAGTAAAGATGATATGTATACAACTGACTTAAGGGTTTAATATGTTGAGAATGAAATGTATTTGTTGGTAGGTTATTTTGATGGTGTGTCCAATATCATATTTTAGACATATAAAGAATCCCTATAAAGTTGCAATAGAATAAATAACAACATATTATTATGATAGAAATAACTTTGAACAACTATGTGACATGTTGAAATAAGTTAAGTCTACTTAATATACAAAATGCACATCTCTAAGGCAAATTTAATATAATTTTTAGGCTTTAAATTAAAACAAGTTATGAGATATCTTATTTCAAATAATTTGGATTAAAGGAAGATATTCTTTAAAAATAATAAAAAAGTTTCATAAGTCAATATATTAAAATATATATTAAAATCTATATGTTAAAGTGTATATATATATAAAGTCTATATATTAAAATTTTGGGATTACCGAATTTTTTTTTCCAAATTAAAGTTAAATATACACTCCTAGAATATCTAGTGATGAAGGACCTTGACAAAAAATTGTTTTCCAAAATACTTTATAATCAGCCACATTATTTTTCATAGACATGAAAAAGAAAAACAATATGTACTTATGGTTGTAAAAAGTAATTATGTATGTTCCTCGACTAGCTTGATTGAAATTAATCTAGTTTTACAAAAGTGATGAGTTTATTGACCAGACTAATTGCAAAATTTTCTTTTTTTCTTTTCTTTTCTTTTTTTTTTTTTTCGGTGCTGGGGATCGAACTCAGGGCCTTGTGCTTGCAAGGCAAGCACTCTAATCACTGAGCTAAATCCCCAGCCCTAATTGCAAAATTTTCAAGTCTGAATTCCCGAGTAACAACTCATTTTAGTAAGTGTTAAGTATATTATAGCTTTTTTCCCGACGTTTAAAATAAAACTAAAAATTAAAGTTACTAATCACCACTAGAAAGGAACCTGTGTCTATATACACTCACATTTTTATAAGTAAGCTGATACATTAAATATGTTTAACTTATGCTGGTGTTTGTTTTTGCACATTCTTTAGCTCAATTTATATCCAATATCATACCCCTTGCTCCACCAAAACAGACCACACTCACTTGGTGATCTCGGAATAGACTGAAGAAGTGTGGGGGAAAAGAAAGGAAGCCATTGCACGAATGAATCCCAGCAGTTCCCACTCCCTAACATTTTCATGATAGTTGAATTAATAAGTGCATCAAGTCTTATGCCAATTCTTCAATTGCTTTTGAGTTTATTTCTTCACACAGTATGAGAAAGGGGTCCAATGTCATTCTTCTGCATGAGGATATGTATTTTTACCAACACCAGTTATTGAAAAGATTATCTTTTCTGCATTGTGTATTCTTGGCATCTTTGTTTGTGTGCGTGCGTGCGTGTGTGTGTGCATGTTGTGGTTTCTCTCCTTTTCTTCCTAAACCACTAATATTTAATTATAGGAACCTCACTCTGACAAGGCTGTCTAATCCTACTTGCCTCCAAAAGGCTTTACATTTAAATACCATAGTTATATTAAATTTCTCTCTGCTATATACCTTACAATGAGGATTAATCTCCAGAATGAGTTTTGAAGGGGACAAATTATATTGAAACCATCCTGCTCTTGCCACCCATAGTCTCATTTCTTTTGACAAACAACACACAATCATTTGTCCCAAATAGCCCCAAACTCTTAAACTCTTTTTATCATTAATTGAAAAGTCCAAAATCTCCCCTTAAACTAATAGCAAACTCCTTCCAGTTGTAAACCTGTAAAACCAGAACCAATGGTCTACTTCTTATAATGCAAGAGTGGAACGAGCATGGCTCGCACATTCCCATTTCAAAAAGAAAGAACAGGCCGGAGAAAAGGATAACCGGCCTAAAGCTGGCCAGAAACCGAGGACAGAGGACATGACATTTGATGACCGCACGTCCTGCAGCCTGTGCACACTGTGTAAAGCCATCAAGGTCCCAGTGAGTCCCGACTACATGGGTTTGCTGGGCTAACCCTCCTGGATTGGAGTTTCAGGACTGCAACTGTCCCGGGCTGATAGTGCAAACCGGGAGCGCTACGGTTCTGAGGAGCTGGTGGCGGTCCTGCTCCCCTCAGCTCAGCACGAATTGCCCTCAGGGAGAGTCCTGCATCGCCCCACGCGGCTACCTGGCAGTGCAACCTTGAATGCTTTTTATAATGTTGAAGGTTTCTATGATCCATTAGTTCTTGCATTGTGTGTTCACAAAATGATCGCCACTCGGATGCTACCTGCTGCCCTTTGCTCTCGCTGGAGCCGCTATATAAGCACCAGCTGGACTTGATGGGACCACACCTGGAGAGGCCAAGGAGTGTTTCGTTTTCAGAAATTAAAGAGCAAAATCCCAAGGCAGCCCTGCACCATGCACCTGTGGAGAGCAGCGGCTCGTGCTCCTTCAGACCACTGGACATCAGGCCTGTGACGGGAGAAGCGCCTCGGAGACGTCTGAGATCGATCGCATCAGGGCGTCTTTGTCTCTGTTCCTTTGCTCTCTGCCAGGCTCTGCAGCAATGAGGTGCTGAGCTACCTCTACATAATTATTCTTCATTCTTCTGCCCATCGGTCTGCATTTTTAAATCTATCCAGCTTATTTTTTTAATTACACATTCTGCCTTTAGGTCATCATTGCTGCCAAATACTATGGTATAAGGGGGAAAAAAATCACTAAGTAAAAGCCTGAATGCTTTATTATTTAGAAATTTCCTCTGCCCTGTAAGTTCATCACTATCAAATTAGTGCTCTATGAAGTTTTAGGACCTGAGCGAGGTCTGCTAACTTGGCAACAACATGACAAAGTGGCTTATATTGCAGTTTCTGAAGGGACATTTCTCATTTGCATCAGCAGTTTAGGCCTTTCCTAGCCCATTTCTAAGTAATGAAGCTGCTTTCACAGTTTTAAGTGCGATAATATCAATGATCCTCTTCCTCCATACCACTTTTCTGTCATTTTTTCCCTCTCTAATAACATAATGTCAGAGGTTGAGTTAATTACAAAGAAAAAGAAGAGCTCACTGTTTTGGAGATATAAAGACCAAACGGTATGGCATGGTCCTCGGTTCTCGGTGAGGGCACCCAGAGGGCGTCCGCTTATCAAGCACAGCATCATGGTGGGAGCAACAGGAGAGGGAGAGATCACAGTGGGAGACAGGAGGTTGTTTTTGAAGTCAAATCTCTCCCTCTCTATTTACACAGATGTCAATATTCAGCCATTGTGATCCTGCCCTGGTGACTTTATCTAATCCTATTTATCAACCAGAAGCTCCACTTCTAAATACAATAGTCACAGTGAATTCCCACCCATTTAATAGCTCATGATGGAGATTAAAATCCAAAATAAGCTTCGAAAAAGAAAAACTATACTCAAGTCATAGCAGTTAAGAACACGGAAGTCTTAGAATAACCATTTTTATCAAATACGATAAAAAGTGGCCATCAATGCCATCAAAAAAGAGAAATTAGAAGTGTAAATCCTAAAACTGGAATACTAAAAACATCAGTATTTGTAGACAATACAATTTAAACTTGGTAATTTCACCAGAGGAAGTGGAGAAATTTCTATGAACAACAAAACAATTCAGTATAGCACTAGAATGCCAAAATAAAACACAAAAATCAATAACCTTCAAGTATACACACAATGACCACATGAAGAAACAATGTGAGAGAAAATTTTACTTAAATAACAACAAAAATACAAAAGTATGGAAATTAAAAAAATGAACAATGAGAAAAGTCTATTTGAAGATAATTTTAAAATAGTTTCAGTAATCACAGATATAGAATAAAAGAAATGAACATATAAATCACAGAAGGACTTGACCCTTTAATGTTACTATAAACTGGACATAAGGAAAAATACAGAGGCACGAGTGTCCAGGGAAGAACAATAAGGGAACATTAGACCTACCAGATATCAAAACAAACAACAAACACACAATAAATGTAAGGTGGCTTGATAGCATCTGGATAGACAGGCCTAAAGAATGAGGTAGGTTTTCAAAAACAGACCAAAACATAGAATAAAGATCATATTCCAAGTAAATCAAGTAGGATAGAATTTTAAATAAATGGCATTGTGACAACTGGTTAGTGATTTGGAAAAAAAGAAAAAAGAATTTGGATTGATACCTTCACACACACTGAAATAAAATCCAAATGGACTAGGATTTTTTAAACAAATATCACTATATATTTACATATACATAGATGTGAATCCAACAATAATGTAATAGCTAAGTCACTTATGATCATAGAATGTTAAAAGCCATTCTAACTATGCCTCGAAAGCAAAATTGTAAAAGAGAATATTTTCATCTAATTTATATAAAAGTAATATACAACTCATCCCCCCACTTCCCTTCAATTATTAAATCGAAGACAAAGGGCACAGCAAACTGAAAAAAAAGGCAGCTTGTATTACCACTAATAAGGCTGGCACATCAAAATTATATAAATCTCTATATATGAATATGTAAAGACAATCCAATAGAAAATGAACAAAACATATGAACAGACATTTATACAAGCTAAGCAGTATGTTTATCATGTAATATAGTTGGATTCCAAAGAAATAATATTTGTTGCTAACAACATTTGTTCAAGTATGTACATGAAAATTAACTTTAAAAATTATTTCACCTTTCCTTCTCATCATGACCAGAGAATAATAATAAAAAAAAGACCCTCACATATTTGAGGACATAAATGTAAATCGATATGTTAGTGCTTTTGTTTTTCCATCTTCTATAATAAAAATTTAAATTCTCCTTCATGGTACTTGCAGTTTATTTATTTATTTATTTTTCAGGGTTTTTTTGTGGTGGAGGGATTGAACTCAGGGCCTTGTGCTTGCTAGGCAAGTGCTCTACCACTTGTGCTAAATCCCCAACCCTCTGCAGTTTTAAATATAACCCAGTTTGCATCACAATAGAAATAAGAATTTCATCAGGCACAACATCTCTCATACAATTTTCTTGTGGCAAAAATATCTTTGGAATATGACCAAAAAGAATCTTCTGATATATGTAGACATTTTGAAATATTAAGCAAGTCACAAATTGTCAAAACCACAAAGAAGACAAGTGTGGAGGAGCATGCCTGTGATCCCACCGCAAAACAAACAAAGCAAAGCAAAACAAAACTGCAAAAAGGTGTAATTGCAGAATTAATCTTGTCCTTGCAGTATTTAATGTGGACAATAATTTAGGAACATTGATTCTGTTTATATGGCAGCTGCTGGTTGAGAAACAGCCCAAGTAACTGTCTACCTTATTATGGCTTTTCATTCAATCGTTATTTAGAGTAAATGTTTTCTAGAAATAGTATCATTTCTAGAATGTTTGATGTACTGTATGGAAAGGAATTTGCATTAACAAATTCTATATTAAACTTGTGAGCTTTATTCAGAATTTGATGCAGGCACAAATAAATTAGAGGTGTGAAATCAAGTTATCATCTATATATCAGACCAATTATAACTGGTTTCCATATACATTGCTTTGTAATTCATTAGTCATTAAAATGTACTAGACACTATAGTATAAGCCTTGTTTCATTCTCATAATGACTCGAGTAGTCAAAAGTATAATTTTCCTATTATAGAAGAAACAAAAGATTTCAAGTACTTGGCAACTTGTTTTGACCAAGAAAACAAATGTACAGAATCATCTCTCAAAAAGTACTGTGGACTATTCATTTGTAAACAACTTATTTATTGAAACTTTGGCATAAGCGAATGCATGTAACTAGCACTGGCCTAGAATGCAAACTCATTTTCCTTTGCTTAGCTATGAGAATGGGGAAAGAAAAGGCAAATTGATAGGAACAGTCTAGAGCTTGAGTGTCCAACATTTTGCCTTGCCTAGCCTGAATTGAGTGAAGAGAAATGTTCTTGGACTGCAGATAAAATATATAATATACTTAATGTATATAAGTGACAAAACTTCCTTTAATTTTAAGATATTTCTTATAACATTGAAATAAAATAACATGAACCCAGTTAATAATTAAATAAGACAATTTACATGCCTGTTTAATAATAATAAACACCTGTTTACATGAGCACACACATGTGTAGGGAGGTTGAAACATTGTTACAAGTAATCCCTGGATTGTTTTTCAACAATTCTCACAAGCATCTATATCATCTGATACATGCTGGCTTCCCATTGGACTGACTGTGTGGTCAGGTGTGAAAAGCGGAGTTGTATGGATGGAAAGAGTCATTTCATGAAAACAACTTTAGGTTATGCAAAGGAACTGGTATTTTAGTATTTAGTATTTAGTATTTAGTATTTATATATTTAGTAGAAATATGTAAATCATTAAGCATTCTTTATTATTCAAGGTTTTGATGGGATCCCATCTACTTTCTTGGGAAGTCACTGCCTGCTTTGAGGTGAATTTACATAGCCTGTTGGATGCCTATAAGAAAAGGCTAGGGCCAATATGATAATATCTTGACTGGATTTAGGACACAAGGATTGAGCAAAATGCAATGACTAGAGACTTAAAGAGTATGGTGAATGGATTAAAAGTGGTTTATTAGGGAAAGAGGTCCCTGGGATCGATACATGAATTTTTAAATTGAAAAGTAGCTGAGTGATGGTGAGGGCATGAGGAAGAGGGACATAATTTTTTGAAAAAAATATGAAAAGCTTCATTTTCAATGTGTTAATTTTGAGATAAACATTAATATATTCTCCTCCAAAAAGATGTCAACAAAATAGGTGAATGTCAGAATGAACCTCTGGTCTGAAAAATAAATTTAATAAATACACATCATAAAATATTTATATTTAACACTATGAGACTGAATGATCCCAACTCAAACTGACTTAAGCATGGAATTTATTATGTAACCTATATGTCAATCGGGAAGTAGAATGGACCTTAGAGTTTGTGGATTTGCCAAAACAGTGATTAAAGGTGATTTAAAGGTAGATGTTATGGCTTAATTGCTTTACAGGTAACAGAAATTTTATCAAAATAGAGTAAAAGCAACTTGCTTAAACTTACAAAATTGGTAAATATAAGAGTCATATGTCAAAGCCTATGCTCTATTTTACCAAAATTCACTATTTTAAGGTAAAATAAATGAAGTAACTAAAATATATTTGTCTTTTTCTAACTGATATGTCTAACTCTACTAGCTCATTAAAGATTTTATTTGGCCATATCCCAGTGACTTTGAGTTTCTCTTGTTCTTATCTTTCCTTTTAGGCCAAGTCATATAAATATATTCATAAAATGCTACCAGCGTTTTATTAGCTATCAAATAATTATAATAATAATAATGTAAATAACTGGCAGTGAATAGCACATTTCTCCTTAAATCCATCACTTAATTCTCATTCTTTTCGCAGCCTAATTTCATTCAACTCATGCTGACATCTTATAGGTCATAGTCATAGGATCAGCACTTATCTCCAAGACTATTCCTTCCTTTTTATAGGAATAAGTTGTGAATGTTAACTTCCTCAGATTTCACAGGAAATTTACATGTCAGAAAGTTTTATATTAAGCTCATATCCTTCAGATAAAGCTTAAAATATTTAAAACTTTAGTTAGAAATACACAAATAATCAGAAGTGTCAGAAAACTCTATTCATATGTATAAAGCAAAGACTCAGATATCACATACAATCATTATTCCTCAGAGGAACCAGGTATGGTAACATATTTTCTCTCTTATATTGTTGAAAGTTTTGAGTTCAAAATAGCATTTTTCTATTTCTGGAAACCTAAAAGATGCAATAGAATAAATATTCCATTTTCATTTGTTCCTTTCTTTGACATGAAATACAAATATCACAGGGGAAAAACAAAACGCATGCCTATATTTTAAAAATAGTTAGATTTTCTCTTCCTTCTTTTAATTCTCACAATTTTTCTTAATTACTTCATACTTAGAAATCCTGTCACATCTTTCCTTGTCACACAACCGGGATTTACATTCTCTCTCTTAAAACACCACTACAAATGAAAACATTGTTTCTGGTTCCAACTGCATATTCAACAGCTGCTGAGAAAAGCGGAAATGTGGACTTGCTTAACTAGTCTTAACAAATTCATACTTCAACTTAGCAGTGTAAAAAGTTAACAAAACCACAAACTATAAATAAATGTTTGAAATGATCACAGTGAACCGCAGTTTAATTTATTTGAAGTAGAGCAGAAGGTAGCACTCATTCTGTAATTTTCCTGAGAAAATGACAGCTTACCTTTGGCAAACACCAAAGCAGAATACATATTTACTAAACATTTTGTCCTTTCGAAATATGTCATTCAATGTAGCCTTTTATCTTTTAATTCAAACACCCCTCTAATGAATTTTAACTGCTTTCAAATATTAAAATTTGTTATTGTTACATATTTTCTTTCCCAAATTAGCAGCCACCAGGATAGCTGAAGTTAATGTCAATAGATCTCTCCTGTTTATAACATCCCAATGAATGTGCCTAGTTATGAGCCCTGAGGTTCAAGATGTGTAAATGAACCACGTCGTCCCAATTCAAGAGCAGCAAATGCTGCCGTCAGTTCGGTTCATTGCAGGCATGTAGACCAACCACATTCTAAATTTCCTCAAGTGCTTTCACCACTTTGGTTTGGCAAATTGACAACCCTGAATAGATACGTTATTGATTTGTGCCTTCTCAGCGGTGCAGGTGGAACCAGGATATGAAAGAAGGCCCTTGAAATTAGCATACTGGCAGCCATCCATTCCTGGGGTATTTTCCTCTCTATTCAACTTATTTTGATCAGGAAAATATCTAACTGGGGGCTTTGTATGAGGTCACTAACAAAATAATATCTCTTGCCTTTTATTTTTTATTTTTTGGTAAGCCACAGATTTGGCAGAGTCTACATTTACTGTTATAATAATGAAAGAACAATAAAACTTGACGTATAATCTACGAGACATTACTAGACACCTTTACATTGCAATGATATGGCAATTGGTAATATTGGCAGGAGAGACCACCATCATCAAGTTCCAACAACCCATTTCCTTTGTGAAAACCCATAATAGGGACACTCAGCTAAAAATACCAACTAAATTCTGGAAGCCTTGTCCAGCCTCCTTAAGTAACTCCTCTGAATGATGAACTATATATCAACTATATGAGATTCATATCAGGCAGGACAGTTGACATTATGTTAAGTGAGTCCACATTTGGCATTGTTATATGAGAGAGTAAGTCATTCTGTTAGTGAACCAAATGAAGCATAAATAGCAAAATAAACTTCAAATCAGAATCCTTGGGGATGAGTCTTATCTGCCATTTGACAATCTAATACTTAGTATGCCCAAACTTGATTTTCTTGGCCTGTACACTGAGACCAATACTGACAGTAAAGAATTGTATGACATAATAATGACCATAAAAAGTATTTCATAAGTATCATGTAGATAATTTTTATTGATTTCTGTAATCAAGTGTTTCCAAATACTCCCACATTATACAGACTCAGAATATAATAAATGCTATCACTTATTAAATGGTTATTAGATGTTACTCTTTGCTCTAACCACTTATTATTACAATAACTTCAAGAGGTAGTTATTACAGTTATGCAAATTTTACAATGAAAACCTGAAATGCAGAGATGTTAAGTAACATCATATGTTTTGTTAATAATGGGCCAAGATTCAAAACAAGGCATCTAAGGTAAAGGACCTTGCTATTAATCAAATCATTACCCTTTAATGCCTTTTAATTTTATAAAAATATGCAAAGTATATTTTCTAAAATGAAATATTTGCATAACTTAGTTTTTGTATTTTATACGAGTAAAAGAAAATAAACTCTGGCACTGAGGCACCCTATACATAGTAACTCCAAAGCTCAGACAGTATTGTGATTTTATTTGTGAATTAGACAAATCCTTTATATTCATGAAGAACAAAAATTTTTAAGGTATGCATGTAATACATGATATAAAATATAAACATTTCACATGTGAAATGTCAAAATTATTTGTTGACTGATAAGCATTCACAGAGAGAATGAGGCACCTATACATCACTTGAAAGTAACAGTATCAATAATTTCTTCTGTCATTTCTGCTGAATATATGATATGCAGAAAATAAAATAATTCATATTATTAATTCTTTCTATGTACAAGGAAATAAACAAAGATGAGTTTGAGTCAAGCATAACTTCATAACAATATAAACCTCCTTTAGATTAACAGTGGATGTTAGTTTGTTGGCAACATCTTAACTGCTCTTGCCCCTAAATGAAATATTTTTATTACTGCTAAATAGTTGGCCTAGAATTTTCTGGTATATTGAACTCTTGATTCCTACATAATCAATATCACTTTTCTTCTGGAAGGTCCCCAATTTTTTGGTATCCTTAGTGTATACATGGACATATAGGTCCAGAGACTCTTTAATCATTGTATACCTTTCAACAATAAAATGATCACCTCATTCCTTTGCAAAAAGATGCAAATATCGTCAAATTCAAAAATATTTTAATAATGATAAACTCCGAAACACTTATTTCTTTCTAATTGCTTTCCCATTACTTTTCTCTTAAACTTTTATTTTTGAGAATTTTTTTTTAGTATAGGATTATGTTTATGTAGCCATCAAAACTCAACCTAAAGAAAATCCATGCCTTTAAGTTTTATAGGCAATAAGAGGTAGAAAAGATTTTTTGCAAAACAAATACCCAAGACACGTGTTAGGTATGTATCCTGCTAAGAAAATCAACATTTAAATGTAATTTCTTATTTTAAGTAATGAAAACTCTGAAAGTCTGATTTATATCAATGTAGACAAATGTGTTTGTTCTTGCAGAGTTTTAATGGAAGCTAATAAAATATTTGTGAAGAGAAGTTTTGTATATATGTAAAAGAATTGACAACTTTAAGTTACCAAAATTTTATCTTCAGTTTAGTCTATAAAAATAAGGAGATACTTTATACAAAAATAAGTGTAAAAATAATAGGTCCTACTGTTACCAAATGCTATTCTAAGTTTTTTTTTTTTTTTCTGGCATTGTTTTACTTTACCCACACCTTAAATCTATGAAGCTAATTTTGTTATCACACCTTTTTAAAATGAACACCCCAAAGTTTACAGAATCTTAGTAATTAACTCAGAAAAAATTAATAGTTCACAGAAAAATCTGAATTAAAATTTAAGCTATGTGATTACAAACCACTATATCATAGTAGCTAAAATATTGTAATGAATTTTTTCAGTAAAAACAAAAAGTACTTAGAATAACGTTAAGTGATAGAATATTGATAAAATAATGAATCATACTTTAGGTAGAACCTCTCTGGTCACTAAAATTAATGCAGCAAATCTTTATTTTTGATGCAGACGTTTTCCTGGTCTATTTTTAGGTAAAGAAAAAGAATGTGGTAAAGTTATTTGTATAGTGATTTTAAAAATCTAAGCAAAAACTATATTAAAATCAAAGTATCCCACTGGAAATATTTACAGTGATTATTAGCTGGTGATAAGAATATTTATGTATTTACCCTTGCTGTGGACTCTGTAGATTAATCTTATAAGAAGTCCATGTTGCTTCTAGACAAGTGCACCAGCTCTTGGAGTCAGGGCACTGGGGTCACACATCACATCCAGCCTCTGAGTTTCAGTGGGTAACTAACTTGTTACTTTGCTACCTCCTTTAAGCCTAACTTGCTTTTGCTTGCAATGGAGTTGGCAACAGTATCTCCTTTGTGGAATTATGTTAAGGACTGAACGACCAGCCAAGTAAAGGGCTTACCATTCATATTGATTAACATTTGTTAGGTATTTCTTATTTTTGCTATGGGATAAAATGTTTTTCTTATTTTTTGTTACCTGATTTTAAAATAGACTTTTAGGTTCTTTCAAACAGAAAAAAATAGGGCTTATTATTTTAACCTTAAAAAGACTTTACCAATACCAACACCATCAAGAAATCCCATCTCTTCTTGACACAATCAATAAACATTCATTCTTAAATGGATTAGTGTAACCTGGGTGGAGATTTCTAATAAGTCATCACAGACATCAACTCTTCGAATCATCACTATGGATGAATTAGAGAAGGAATTAAATGTATTCTTCTCAGATTTGCACATGACATCTAGTTAAAACCAGAGATATTTTGTCTGATTGTTGAATCAAGAATTAGAATGAATTTGAAAGGCAAAATCAGCAAAAGCCAAAAGATGACATTTAATAAAGATAAATGAAAATGTCTGGATAAAGCTTCTAGCAACCAATAATAAAAGTTAGAGGATGGTAGAAACTTGCTTTGAAAATAGTTCATGTGCCAAAGGTCTGGGGATTTTCAGTTAATGAAAGAAAATAATATGACAAGCTTGCAGAAGCTAATTTAATCCTAGGCTACATTAATAAAGTTATAGTGTGCTTATCATGGGAATTGATAGGCCCACTGTACTCTGTACTGTCAAAATGAATTTGAAACACTGTTTAATTTTGGATACTAAAATTCAGGAAGGGCAATAAAAATTACAGACCGTCCTAAGGGGTCCAAAGTGGATAAGTGTCTGTAGTCAAGTTCTGTAAATTTTCTTGAAAGGGCTACATAGGGTTCGTATAAACTTGAATTCCAGGACAGCATATTCTGTCTATTTTACTATATTGATTGCTTTTTCTGAATCTTATGTTTGCTCTTCTAAACATTGGAATGTGGCAAGGCTTGGTCTCTTTTTATTATAAACTGGAATTGTATAATTGCAGTTATTTATGGTATACAAAGTGATATTATCATTTATAAATAAAATGTGAAGTACAGAATCAAGCTCATTATATTCATCCCCTAAAATGACTGACATTAATTGTGATAAGAACATTACAAATGTCTTTCTTAGAAATTAGGAAATGCACAATATTCAATTGACTACATTTACCACCATGAAATAAAACTAAAATTATACACCCTCTTGTCTAATTGAAACTTGGTACATAACAAAAATCATCCTCTTATTCTTTCCACCCCCAGCCTCTTACCACGGTTCTTCTCACTGTACCTATGAGTGTAATCATTTCTCATTCCACATGTAAGTGAGAGCCTGTGGTTCTTTTTTTTTTGTTTGTTTGTTTCTTTTCTTCTGTGCTTGACTTATTCCAACTAGAATAATGTACTAAAATTCCTTCCATACAATCACAAATGACAGAACTTTCTTCTTTCTTAAGGCTAGTAATGTTCAACTGTGTCTATGTCCTATATTTTTGTCCATTCACCTGGCGAGGGGCACCTAGTTTGCTTAAATATTATGGCAACTGTGAACAGTGTTGCAATGCACATGAAAGCACAGATATATTCAACGTACTCATTTCAAAATATTTTTAGCAAAATTTCATATGTAGGATTGTCGGATCATATTGCACTTTTATTTTTAGGGGTTTTTTGAGACATTTTCATTCAATTTTAAATAATGGCTTTATTTTCTTTCCAAAGAACATTATGCAAGATTTCCTTTTACCTCCATACACTTGCCAGAAAGCTGTTAGCTTTCATCCTTTAACAAAGTCATTTTGATAACTGCAAGGTGATAGTCACTGTGATTTAACTTGCATTTCTGTAGTGATTAATGATACTGATGATTTTTTTTTCAGTGCCTATTGGCCATCTGTATGTCCTGTTTTGAGAAACAGAATGTCTATTCAGGTCCCTGGCCCATCTAAAATTCTTTGGTTTCTTTGGTTTGTCTGTTCCCTTGTTTTTGTCTATTGAGTTGCATGATATCCTCATATATTTTGGACATAAACCTCTCATCTGATATATGGCTTGCAAATATTTTCTCTCAAATTTTAGGTTGTTTCTGCCTGTTATTGTTTTCCCTTGCTATGTAACATATTTTCAGTTTAATGTAATCCCATTAGTCCATTATTGCTTTTGGTTTTGTTACTTGTGCTTTGGGCATTAATTCCAAAATCATTTCCTAGATCTATGTTGGGTAGTTTCTTCTTCCATGTTTTTTTTTCAGTAGTTTTGAAATTTCAGGTCATAAGTCCTTAAGCCATTTTAAGTTGGTTTTGTGTATGATATAAGGTTCCAGTTTCATTCTTCTGAATGTAGATATTGAGTTTTCTTAACAACATTTATGGAAGAAATTGTCCATTGTGCATTCTTGGCATTTTGTCAAAGAAGTCAATGGACCTTATTTGTGTTCGCTTTGGGGCTCTCTACTCTGTTTCACTGGCCTTTGTATCAGGTTTGTTTTTTTTTGTTTGTTTGTTTGTTTGTTGTTCTTTTAGTCCAATAGCTTTGTAGTATAGTTTAAAATGAGGGATTGTGATGCCACAAGCTTTGGCCATTTTGTTCAAGATTACTTTGGCAATTCAGTGTCTTTTGTGATTCCAAATTAATTTTAGTATTGTTTTTCAGCATCCTGTGAAGAATGTCATTGGTGTATTGATGGGATTGCATTGAATCTGTACGTGAGTCAGAGTTCCTTTACTGTAATGTAGCTGAGACAATCTATAGTGAAAGAGAAAAGGTTTAATTTGGCTTTCAACTGTGGTGGTTCCAGTCAATAATCAGGCCGATCCATTGCTTTTACGACACTGGTAGGTTGCAGTCCCTCATGAAAAAGGCCTGCAATGGAGCAAAGCTGCCCCTTTCATAAATAGGAATAGAAATAGAAACCCCTTTGAGGGCAAACTCCCAACACCTGAAGATTTCCCAGTAAGCCCCACCTCTTAAAGTTTCTGCACATTTTCATAATGCCAAGCAGTGTTCAAGCACCCAACACATGAGCCTTTGGGACCCATTCCAGACCCAAATTCTAGCAATCTAGCACTCAGGTAGCATGGACATTGGAATACTATTCTTTCCAATCCATAAACACATGATGTCTTTCAAATCATCAGTTACTCCGTAATTTTTTCCGCCCATGTCTTAGGGTTTTTAGTGTATAGATCTTTCACCTTTTTGGTTAAATTTATTCCTAAATATTTTTGGTGTTTTTTGTTGTTTTATGTAAGTTTTAGTTATTGGAAATAGGATATTTTACTTTATTTTTGGATAGTTCATGATTCATATATGGAATCATTGCACATTTTGTGTAATAATTTTGTGTCCTGCAATTTAACTGTTTATTAATTCTAACAGTCTTTTTTATGGAGTTTGTAGGGTTTTCAATATATAATAGTATGCATCAACAGTAAGAATTTCTTTTCTATCTTTCCTGTTTGGATAGTTTCTATTTTTTTTCTTGCCTGTTTCAGCAAAATCTTCCACTATGATTCTAAATAAAAGTCCTTAAAATGGGAATCTTAGTGCTGTTTCAGATCTTCAAAAATTGGTTTCAATTTTTCTTCGAATATAATATTGCTTGCGGTCTTCGCACATATGTCTTTTATTAAATTGAGATATGCTCCTTTTATACATAGTTTTGTGAGTTTTCATCATAAAAGGATGTTGATTTTATCAAATTCTCAATTTCCTATTTCTTTTCTGTTGACACTGCATTTCTTGATGTCCTTTTCCGGGTTCATCCATTCAAATACCATGTTTATGTTGATGGCTCACAAATTCATATCTTCAGTCTGAATCTGTTTGTTGAATTTTACACATAAGTATCTAGTTACCTGCTGGGTGTCTCTGCTTAGATGTACAATATATTTTAATCTGGATAAATCCAAAATTGTGTTATAATATTCTCCTACAAAATATAATTATTCAAAATTTCTCCTACTCTAAATAATTGACAACTCTATCCTTGCTGTCACCAAACATGGCATCCAGTGTCATCCTTGACACTTTTCTTTTCTTCATTCCACCTCCACTTCATCTCTTATATTTGTACCTTTGTGGAATTATTGCAAAAGCAAGCCAGATAGACAGACAGATATACAGAGACAGAGAGAAAGAGAGAAGGGAAGAAAAGTTTCCTTTCCTACCTCCTAGAATGTTTCAATAAAATATCATTATAGTCTATTAAAAATAGCTGTTTAAAACTAAAAGTTGAGGTAAGTAACTTGTGGACAAGAAGCCCAAATGATTATTTTCACAGGAAAACACAGGACTTTATTTGATCCAATCATACTAAAGAGAAGACATCTATTTCATGTTTTGGGAGATAACATTTTGTGTTTTTCAAAATATGGGAAAATGAAATTATAAACTGAAGTTGTAATGTTTACCACAATTGATCATTTCCTTTGAAACAGTACCAACCTGCAAATAAATATAAACAGATTATTATTGATAGATGATTAGTATAATTTTTAAAACTGAAATGAATCCATTGACTACTGATTTTAGCGACATGGAAATTTGGGGCTATTTTTATAACATGTGTGTGCAAGTGAGCCAAAGTCCTCATTCAAATGGACAAAAGAGTAAGTGGAAGAATTGGAAATACAGTGTATAAAAATCTCTTCTGATGAGTTGTACTATTCCACATGCAGAGAAGTGGACCTTAATGGATCAAAAAGTCTTTTGCTCTCATTTTCACTAATTGATAGGAGCAATAAGGGTACATTTGTACATCAATAAGAACATTCCTATAGACATGGAAAAGGGAAGTAAATTAAAATGACACAAAATAAAAACAAAACCTTGGTGTGGAAGAAAGAGAAGAGTAATGCAGGAGCAGCAGCCCTGTGAAGGTGAGGTAATACGGGAGGAACAGATCATCATCGTGGGAACCTTGCGAAATTGAAAATATCTCTTTTAACTGCTTCACGTTTCCCTCCATGCGATAAAGCTACACTCACCAGATGAGACATGAACAGGATGGAATGAGAGGGGTGAAAGACTTCAAGGACAAGATGGTAGAAGCATTTGGGCTTTAGGGAAATTAAAGTTAGAAGAATAAAAGTGAAGGACTTAAAATTAAATTTATAATGAAATGTCATATGTTGGTATAAAGACCGTGACAAGACTGACCGTGGTGTGGTGCCTGAACAGGAAGAACAATTTTCATCCCTTGATCACTGGAGAAGTCAAGCGAATGACAAGATGAAGTTTGAGAAGCATTGTTCATACTAATCATCATGGATTGTAACAGACACAGATATTAGATAAACTGACAATGAGCAAGCAGCTAACATCCTTGAGTGACCAGCGAGAAACATGGTTGGAAACAGGGATCCTAACAACTGCCTTCAAAATCTTTTGGAGATTTGAAGAAGGATGAGAAGAAAACGGTGGTCATTTATCCCACCGGCTGTCCCAGAGATATTAGTATTTTGCTTAAAAAATCTTTTTGTGCTTGTGAGCTT